>JAOBRD020302419.1:0-22133 GCA_027575215.2 Hydrozoanthus sils | reverse complement strand
TTGTGGATACCCGGAATGGGCATTACAGGACTCACACAGCACGAACAAATCCCAAGAAAGCCAACACCATCTACCTAAGTTCGTCACACCAAGTAAATATTAGACATAACCTTAGTATTAACCTCTCGCGTGTCCGGTCTACTCAGTTTATCAAGTTAATTTTGGCCAGTATTTACCAAAAAAATGACAAAATATCCAGAGATGTACTCAGGTTTAAAATCAATTTGACAAACTAAGAAGGCAAGATACGTCAGCGGCAAGTGTACTTAAATGGAGCGTCTAACGTTTTACGTCTAACATTTTTTTGTGAAGAATCTTCTATTCTATTCTACTCTACGAGAAGTTAGACCGCGACGAGTGGACCAAACAGGAACCAATCAGCTTGCAACAAATTTAATACAGAAGGCCTTTACTCCTTTTATAATATAGACGGCAATATTATTTCGATTTGATTGGATATCAACGGGGCATTTTTCTAAATTCAGGGCAAAAGTACTCGGCGCTGATTGGTCGCTGGTATACTTCCGAAGTTTTCCGCAGGCTGCCCGAAAACTTTTAATAAGTCTTAAAAATGCCTAAATCGCTACACAGCAGCCGACTTTTTATCGCGAAGTTCCCGATTTTTTGACGCCGACATCAAATCGGCCCGTGTGTGGTAGTTCCCGACAAGTTTCAGCTAAGATTTTTTGTCGGGAACAGAAATTGTGCATGTTAATTTGATTTTAAAAAGTCGGCCGATAAAAAAACGGTTCGTGTGTGGTGGATTCAGACAAATTGTTGGGAACAGAGCTTGGTTTGACCAATCACGGAGCTGAACACATCACGTGGGACAACAGTCGTGTTTGTGCTATAAGGACTTTAGAAAAAGATCTTGTCGAAGCGTGGCAAGCAATGCCATGTCTACGATGTTACTTCAAACGACTACAGCAATAAAAAAAATGAAAGCAAAAGCATGGGATTAAATTACGAATCATAATAGTTTCCATCTTCACAAGTTGACAGGCTGAACGATAGTGAAAGTAGTCACGCTCCGTTGCCATGGCAGCCCACGACAGAAAATCGGTACGTGTGCGGCAGCTTTAGTTTCCAGACAAATTATCGGCGTCAAAAAATCGGGAGCTTCGTGACCAAAAATCGGCTCGTGTGTAGCGGCTTTTAGAAACGATTTCTAGCTTTTTTGGAAATTTTCAAAACTTCGCGAAGATTTCGGAGATTTACGAATATCTTCGAAGATTTTCCAAAAATTTCAAAAAGTCATAAAAATGCCTTAGAAACGTTTTTAAACCGTTCCGAAGATTTCCGACAGTTTTCAAACTCAAGAAAACTGGGACTAAGTGTTTTGCCCACGATGACATGAGCAACTCGGGCAATATTCGAAAACATTCGTGAAATTATTCATAAATTTTACTCGGCCCCACGCAATTACCTATACTTAACGTTAGCCTACAAGATCGATCTGTCGTTATAAAAGGTGTTTCGCTTACCGTTCACAGCAACGATCACAGAAGCCGTAACTGTGTTGTATCCATCAAAAGCACTACAAGTGTATTCACCCTCGTCTTGTTTTCCTACTTTCTTGAACAACAATTTGTCTCCGGAGGGGATAACCCTGCGTGCTGCAAGTTTATCCGTGCCCACCTTTCGCCACGTGATTTGAATTGGGTTACCATTAAAATGGCAGAAGATGGTCCCTGGTTTTCCTTCGTCCAAACTAGCTGAAGTTGTGTGCGATTCACTTATAGCAAGTTGTACTTCACCTGGTATTAAACAAGAAAGTTCTTGAGCAACTAAACAAAAAAGTACAAATATCCTTTCAATCAACCAGATATAAAACTTTAGACCCAATTTGCCATTCAAACGTAAAAGATCATCACCAAGAAATATGCCAAACAACAGAGTAAAAGTAAGTTAATCAGATGACAAGGACGGCGCGCTAAACTAATCACGTGATCATGATCAATAGTTAAAACAACTGTGCAACATAATTCGTACTGATTGGTGAAAACAAAAGTCCAGGAGTTTTCCAGGAGTTTACGAGGGTAGCAAAACAATTCTTTCAGGATCAAACCCCAAATTCTCTCTCGATGAAAAACAAAACTATTTCAGCAATAGCAAGGTCTGGTATATTAATCAGTTTTCTCATTCTGAAAATTTACATGAAGCATGAAGACCTTTGATACACAAAAACGGATCCAAATCCCAAGAAAAAAACTAAGTGCAAGTCTAAATACAAAATATACAATAAAGAGCTAGATGCTTCAGTAGGTTTTGGTTTGTTTGTTATAGAGTTGGAATATTTTCCACAAAATCCCGGGAGTATTTCAGGAGTTCAAGCTAAATCCTTTCTCGAGCCTACTGGCCCATTAGGCCAGCGCTTATCTCTGGTTTCCGTAGTGTTAAGCGGATGAGAGTCTTTGACTCTCCCTGGACAGGACACTGATCTATCGCAGGTTAGCTCCCAGCAGAACTGGTACTCATTCATACAGCTGAGTCGACTGGAACAAAGTCAGGCAAAGTGTCTTGTTCAAGGACACAACATAGTGGTCTGACCGGGGCTCGAACTCGCGACACTAGGATTACGAGTTGAACACGCTAACCGCTCGGCCACTGTGCCGCCGGAGGACCGGGAAATTTTAACTGTTTTCCAGGGTTTTCCATGGCCCTGCATGAAGAAAACTTCCAATTTACAGGAGTTTTCCAAGAATTCATGGAGTAGAGCGAACCATGGTGTAAAACCTAATTAATCCATGGAAGTAAAAAGCTAGCGAGATCATTAAAGCCTTGGAAGGATGGCGTTCGTCCCTTGTTTTCGCGAATGACAATACTCTACTCGCTTGGATGAAACACTAGTTCGTCGCAAAAAGATGCAGGGATGATGATGAGGGATAATGATGAGACGACTGGGGAAAGCAGAGTATGTCTTGCTCAAGGACACAACGAAGAATATGAATTCTCTACCGCAGCGCCGCCAAGTGAACGAAGTCATGAAAATAACACAGAACCGATGATCTTCCTCATCGTGTTTGTAAGAGGATGACCGCGAGCAAGGAGAGTGAACGCGGACAAGACGGGAACCCGTAAGTCAATCACGTGCGATTCTAATTCAGCCTAGAAGACTTCGCGTCGACTGCAGTTAGCACTACAAGACGGCTAAAAGGAAAGCTTAAATAGAAACATAATTCTTTTTTGCCCTTGACTGAGGCAATACTGTTATCATCCCTTTCTGTGTGTATTTGTGTTATACAAACGAATCGACAGACTCGGTCCAAAACTTCTGGCTTGTTTTATTGTTGTAGCTACATGTAGTCCATAACTACCTATTTTTATTAACGACCGAACAATGGTAAGCTGAAGTAAGAGGGTGTGCAATGATGTAAACGACTATCAGAAGAAAATGAACGTGAGTAGGACGAAGAATTGGAACAAAGAGTAATATTACTTTGTCTACAGGTGCCATTGTATGCCACAGCGATGGGTGTTCCCAGGACGCAAGCAGTCAGGTTCATCTCGCATCGGCTGGGGTAGGACACACCGTCATCACCGCACACTGCCTCCTCAGTATTTGCTGGTGGGCACGTTTCAGGACAAACACACCGTGGTCGGTGGAATCTGTCCACTCGACACACTTCTCCCTGTAGTGGACACTTCTTCCTTGAACACAGAACTTTTGAAATAAAACATACTGCATTAGTCATTGTTCATGGTTGGTTAGAGAAGAAAAGACTTGACATAACAAAACATGCCAACACAACTGCCAATTACACGCAACACACGTCTATAGGTCCAGCAATAAAGGACGTCCGGCAAACCACGCAAAATATACCCGATAAGGCAGCCAATCACACGCAATATGCAAGTGTGTCAAGTCACTTACACTCGACATGTTTGGATCTCCAGTCAATCACTCACAATATGTCAGTACATCACGTTAATCACAACAACATATCTGGTACTTTTACTTTCTGTCAGTCTGTTACAGGCAACATGCCGACACTCAAGCTAAATACATGAAGCATTCCATTACACATAACCAATTAACGCAAAGCCATTCATATACAACATACCAGAGGATAAATTACACACATTATGCCTATACGATCAGTCGCTTCATGCACATAGCAGACCCTCCAGCAAACCGTATGCAATTAACAACCGTATGCAACATGCCCATACCTTTAGTCTATCACAAGCAACATGTAGTCAATTATACACACACCGTTGGCGGAAAACCCTGGCAGGTGAAACGTTTTAACATGCACCTTTATTTATTACCCTTTTCAAGAAAATTACAGTCAAAAAGTTACTTGAAATAATAAATATAGATATTAAATTTAATAAATAGGGTACTGGTAAACCTAAAACGTGAAACGCATCAGGTAAATGCTTTACACCTCTACCATGATATATGATTTGCTTCATAAGCAGAGGGTCCCCTGTTGCTTCTTCATGGCACCACTTGAAAGGAATCTCAAATTGTTTTTTGTTATCCGACCTATATCCACACTGCAAGTTCAAGAGCGTAGGAGGCCAGGTTTTGCGTGCCTGAAATCACCTCGTGTCCCCCCCTCCCCTAACCGGCGCCGCCAAGAAAAGACGTTGAGACTCTTTTCAAAGCCCCAAACGAAAGACAAACAATCACTGCCGTTATCAGAAGCGCACATGTTTAACCCAAACACCGTCTGATTCACCGGTGTTTGGGGGGCAGTCAGAAGGCCCGTATCGGACATTTAGTACGGTTGGTTACCTTTAAAACACTCCTCCTGCGAGGTTAGGAGAGACGGGTTTGGGTTGCAAGAGTTGGGCGACACACAGCATCTACAAAAATAAACTAACATGTTGGTATAATATAACATACTACTAGTCTACTTAATATAACTCAATAGGAATATTGCGCTAATAGTCACTGCACTTAAATAAGAAACCGTGCTGTAAAAGGATTAGGCCCTCCCACATCTCACACCTTTCAAAATTCAAGTTTTGAGCCAAAGACAATTCAACTACTCTATGAGCAATACGAATTAAAAACAAAATCATAACAGCTAAAAACTAAATACTCTTAATATTTTTATATACATACGTGATATAAACTAACATAATCAAAGTTTGTTTCGTTCTTTGTTTCTGTAAGTAATTTCGTTGAATTTTTGTAGCCGTTTATGGCGAAAGTTGTCGCACCTCCTATAAGATTTCGCTTACTAGGAAAATGCGTATTTCGTTGAAACCTCGTGCGTATTTCGCAGCTTCTTTTTATCTTTACTATATGTTACGTTTCGTTATAATTTCCTTCTGTTTCAAACAGAAATCAATAACAATTTATGAAGTAATGAATTAATCTGTTCATGTTACATGAAACAATTTTTACACATGAAAAGTCTATATATTTCTTGTCAGGTTGAGTGGCGGCTGAAGGTGACAGTCGCCCAAGACAGGCCCTTTTATAGCGCGGTTCCTTGTTTAAAGTGTAGTATTCTATACGTTAAACCTGGTATAGCTTAACCTCTCATATAAAACACCTTTATAAATGATTAGCAGTGTGCGCTTAACTCTATCGAAAATTGCACTACTAATCACTTAAAGTGTAGTAACGCCAGCTTTCGCAAAACGTTTAAGTTTTTATCAACTGGGGTTGAAAATCAAAATGTTACAAGAATTTCAAATTACGAATTACTTCTTTTGGTTGTGACGTGTTACAATTGACTCACTTTTTGCATCTGGCTTTGAAACAAAACTTGGTTTCTTTAACGGTACAGTTTGGATTGGTAAAAGTTTGCTGCCAAATTGAAGGATCCCGTGGACATTTTCCTGCAAAAAGAGCGTTATTATTATGAAAGAGAAATAAACAAAAGGTGGGTACTGGGTTGATGTTTAAGTCAAAGGGTGCAAACATTTGACTTTGCAGACTTTTCCCAGATTAAGTACATTTCATTTTGCAAACTTTTCAAGGTCGATGGCATTTGATTAAGCAGACTTGGGTAGGAAAATGTGCTTTATGAACACGCGCAGTCGTAATATTATAAAAGTCGAAGAAAACATTTTTTCAATAAGTTTAATACTCTGACTCGTACTAAGAGTCATTCCTTACTTTTAGTTATATTCCTATTTGAACCCTTTTCTACTCCTACTCTTACTCATTTCGTACCCATAATCGAACTTTTTCTCATACTTGTACTCCAACTCATACTGGTGTTCGTACTGGTATGGGATCAGGTCAAAACAATGGTCCACCCTAGGGACCCAGATTTTTTGAAAAGGTGGTGGATGGCGGTACATACCCCCCTACCTCCTCTAGAGGTAGGTGGTGGCGGCTAATACCCCTCCTCCCCAAATTGGGTCCCTAGGGCGGACCGTTGTTTTGACCTCTTCCCTAATCCGGTACAAACGACCTGTAGGCGAAAAATACCCGAAACCGACGTGCCATCACTAAGAGGGGTGCTGTACTCTTTTTCGTATTCATATTTGAAATCATACTCTTACTCATTTTCTTAGGCGCACTGATCTACTAGTATGAACACCTGGGGTAAAGTTATCCGAAACGTACCATCACAAAGAAGCGACCCACCCTTCAAAAGACACCACACCCTCATGGATGGCGGAAGCAAAAATATAGAGGGGCACAATGGAAATAGCAATAGCTTGTTAAAAAATCTGAAATTCCTATTCAAAAGTTGTTGTTGTTAGCCCGAAAGTTATCGGGATGGGGGGAGGAGTTGGCCTCCAACAAAACTGTTGGGAGGAGGCAGTACCTCCCCCCCCGGGCCGCCGCCCATGACCCCTTTCTCGTATTCAAGTTTGAACTCATACTCTTACATACTTATACTCGCAGACACAGCAGAACTCATACTTTTACTCACTATTTTGCTCATACTCATGTTTGTATTCATACTCGTACTCAACCGCACTCAAGAAACTTACTTTTTTCATTGTTTATAAACATATTCAAACTCGTACTCGTGGTCTTCCTCATTCTTATTTGTATACTCATATCCATTTTGATGCCCGGTAACAAACACCAGGAGGAGAAAAACGAATAACTTTTCATCCCAATTAACTGAATCTCCCCTCTTTCTCTGCCGTTTTACTTCTTATTGTGATTGATTCTCATTATGAAGCAAGAAGATTATCCTTACCTATGACAGGAGCAGGAGGTAATTTTGCAGGTGCGCAGACGTATTGGTCGCATTGGTTCCTACAACATTTCTTAGTGCCTTGACAATCGATGTCCATAAAGCACCCTGACAGTGAGGGCGCCGTTTTATTTTTCATACAATTCTTCAACTGAACCGGCGGTGGGCAGCGTCCTTCCTTAGCCGAGCCATAACCCTCTAGTACGACAAACAGCAATTCTGTCACTGCACAGCCACTTCTTTTCTTTTTTGTAAAAACATTAATTATACCAAAATATTCAAAGTTAACAGACTGGGAACATCACCAACCTCCAGACACACAATCCCCAACACCCATACAACCCCAAACACCAATACAACTCCCAACATCCACACAATACCTAACTATACAACCAAAACTGAAACACCCACCTAATCCCCAACTATACAACCCCCACCCCAACACCCAACTATACAACCAAAACTGAAACACCCACCCAACCCCCAACCATACAACCAAAACTGAAATACCCACCCAACCCCCAACTATACAACCACAAATTAAAAACAGACACAACCCCCAACTAACACACAAAACCCAACACCCACCCACACAACCCATTACTATATGACCCTAACTGAAGCACCCACACCCAACCCCACCCCCAACTATACAACCCAAACCTCAACTCCCACACAACACCCAACTATACAACCAAAACTGAACACTCACCCAACCCAACTATACAACCAAAACTGAACACCCACTCAACCCAAATATACAACCAAAACTGAACACCCACCCAACCCCCAACTATACAATCAAAACTGAACACCCACCCAACCCAAATACATATACAACCAAAACTGAACACTCACCCAACCCAACTATACAACCAAAAATGAGCACCCACCCAACCCAAATATACAACCAAAACTGAAACACCAACCCAACCCCAAACTGTACAACCAAAACTAAAAAAACACCCAAAACCAAATCCCCAACTCCAACACCACACAACACCCAACTATACAACCAAAACTGAAACACCCACCCAACCCCCAACCATACAACCAAAACTGAAACACCAAACCTAACCCCCAACTGTACAACCAAAACTGAAAAAACACCCACACAACCTCCAGCTAACACACAAAACCCAACACTCACCCAACCCCAACAGAACAACCAAAACTGAAACACCAACCCAACCCCAAACTATACAACCAAAACTAAAAAAAACACCCACAACCAAACCCCCAACTATATGACCCTGAAACACCCACACCCAACCTCCAACTATACAACTAAAACTGAAACACCCACACAACCCCAACTATACGATCCAAAACCAAAAAACCAAACCAACCCCCAACTATACAACCAAAACTGAAACACCCACACAACCCCCCAACATCCACATAACCTCCCAACACCCACTTAACCCCCAACTATGCAATCAAAACTGAAACAACCGCACAACCCCGCGCCCCCCACAACCCCAACCCCCACAACTCAAACACCACAAACAACCCGTCAGATGCAAGGTTTTCAATAGTTTGTCTTGTCAACGGTTTTCTCTGTTTCAGTTTTTGAATGGTGCTGGTTATAGCTACAGAGGAACGCAGAATCGCTAGTTGTTGTTGAATCTTTTTTTGGTATCTCGACTAGATTGTATGTTACTGTTTTTGGCTATTGCCAATCTTTAAATAAGCCCCATCCCCCCATATCTCTTAAGTCCTCCTCTCTAATAAGTTCCCCGTCTGAAAGATCAATATTTTAAAAATAAGCCCCCGGGGTCGCTTACGGTAGAAAAAAACATTGATACGTACTAACCTCAGATCAGAAACCACTTTTCAACTTTCTTGTTGGTCGTTTTATCAAGTTTGCAAATTCTATTAGCTTCTTTCACGTCACAACACTTTATATCATTTTATTTCGTTGGTAAATTGAAACTTTATTATGAACTGATTTTATAATGATAACAGACGTTAGACGCGAACGAACGTTGTTCCAAAGAGTAGCTATTTCGAAAAACAAGAACGAAATATAATATAACGATTGTGAGAAATGTAGAGGAAAAGACTAATAATAGTATGTAACACGAAAAGTTTTCCGCTAAATCATCTCGACAGGAAAAGATTAAATCATCAAACATTTATAGAAACAAACAAACTGAAAACTTTAAGTGTTGGGATCAATAAAAAAAATTATAAGTTTATCATCCTTTCCAGCTGAAAAATGCCATGCGGGCGGGCGGATTTTATTTTTATTTTTCATTTTATTTTTTGTTCTTGTCCTGCTGTAGCATTTTAAAACGATAAAACAGTCAAACTCAACGGTACTTTGACTTTTGACAGTTTGGGAAGAAAGGCAACAATCTATAAGTGTTGCCAACGGCAGTTTTGGCACTTTGTGTCCATAGTGGAAATCTACGATTCGTTCCAACTATTTTAATGATGAATAAATCAAAACAATTCCGATACTCGAATTTATATGATATAAACAATAATTGAAGAATATACTAACCGCAACACGCAATAATTTTAGGCACTCCGAGCAAAGTAGCATCAGGATCTCAGTCTGATCTTACATTTGTGCACATCAAAGCTGAACTTGACTGTCTTTCATACAAACAGTATCTACTGGGCCTAGAGTCATCGAAAAAGCTTTTATAAATGCCCAAAAGAGCCGGTAAATCGTGTTTTTCGCGCATATATTAAGTCACTACCACAACAGAAACACATCCATAAACTTTATTTTCAACAGAATAGAATAAAGTAAAAATAAAAAAAAAATCTGGTGCGGCCGGAAATTCAGACGCGCGCGGGGATGATAAACTAATAATTTATTTTTATGGGGCCTTATCTGTCCGTGTTATCTACTCGTCTTTTTCAAGTTAGAAAGAAATGCAAAGGTAGCTAAGCCGCCTAAGTGGACTGTTTTGTAGTCTTTCTGGAACTTCATTTAAGGTGTCTGGTTATGAAGGTGCTTCGATAATCTTTTTTAATAATTTGAAATTTGATAAACGACGAAAAAACTGGTATTAAGATAATAGGCGCAGCTGGAATAAACTAGTGTCTCCTAGTGTCGCAGAAATACTCCGAATGCTGTTCCGTGCGACCATCGAATCAAGAAATAACAATCCACTGGGAAACAATTTAAGGGACAACTTCTGTTGTAACCACTCTATAGGACATAACATGTTACAACTGAGTAGCATTTGTGGGTAAAAGCGCTAGTTAACACATTACAGTGATTCAAGTGGCGACGAGCGTCAGTTGCCGATAGCGAGTTTGTCTTCAAGGTTACCCGAGATAACCTCGGGGTCAATTGTAGTTCTTCCCAGTGATTGAAACAATAACAAAATCTGCAGAGATTATTTACAACCAATTATTAAATAAACAAGCTTTTAATCTGGCAGTTAAGTATACTTCGAAACACTCACGGAAATTTTTTCTCTATTTTCTTTTTCTTAGTCTGGCTGAGCTAATCTGAAACCGCGCGTCCAACACCTCTGCAGTTAAAACCCTTCACAAGTAAAACGATTCTAAAGCAACGTACCATTAAATACATTTCCTGCAACAAGCTGTTCAAAAAAAGTATCAACACTCCCAACTTGAATCGTTCTGAAAGCAGCGCATTTTAAACAGTAACCAATAAGAGCAAAATGCGCAACATTAAAAAAACACAGGTCGCCATTGTCATAAATATATTTCTTATGTAAGTAGCAAGGCATTTGCCAAACCCCCTGGGAGGCTGGTGAACAGTGCAACCCGAGAACACACTATGAAGATCCGATAAACCCGTCTTTCCATCACAAACTGTTCGACTACAAATAACGAGTCTTTTTAAAAATGCTCTGGAACTTGTAACAGAGTCGAAGCCAAATCATGTAAAGATAAAACAAATATCTCGTGTCAATTTTAAACAAACCAATTTTAGTAACACATTTTAATAGTCTTTAAAGGGCTTGAAATCGAAATATTCGATGGGTATCGATAGGTATCTCTATGACCGATGATCGAGTCCGAGCTTCGTAAGTGTATGGTGGCCCCGATATTGAAAAGTTTCGCGCTTAACAGTAGGCAGTTTAAAATGTAATGCACGGTAGGTTTAGGTCACAAGCGAGCAAGGAGAGAGTAAAAAAATTCAGGGCATTCTTCAACATACTAATGCTACTTGGATTACAGACAATGAGGGGAGTTTTCGTCCAAGCTGCTCACCACAGCTCGTAGAGTTAGCTTCAGCGCATAGCCACATGACATAATGAAACTAAGATTTACCTGAACCGCTTGATAGGACTGCAACTAACAGCAGAGGAACGAACGGAATCCTCATCTTGCTTTCCACACTACTGCATGGACGACAGCAAGTAATAACCACTTCTTATTAACTGCCGAGAAAGTATTTATAGAAAACAAGGCCGCGATTTACCTCATTTCCGAATGTCAATCAAGCAATCACTAACGAATTGACTCGCAATATTGAGTGTCTCTCATTGGATAGCCTTGCCTCTTGACCTGCGAAAGACAGCATCTGACAAAAGAAAACTGTTTTTTTTTCTTTAAGTCTTTCTCTGTCAGGTAGATTTCGACAACAGCGGTTAAAGGTATTTACACAGCCCTTGAAGATAGCGTAGCTGTCGTAGCTGCCGAGAGCGTACACCAATTAACGCCACGGCACTCCTTTATCCTGTTTCCTGATTACTGCCTCGTCGTGTGATCAAATTCTAAGTGGCAAGTTTGGGTTTTGCAAGTTCTTTAATAAACTTGATAACAATCTCACCAAAAACGATTTAAAAATCTATATAATGTTATATCTGAAGTTGACATGCAGTAATCCAGTTGTTTGCTCCTCCATGACTATGTTTACATTTCCCTGCTACACATACAACTCTGCACAAGAGAAATGTTTCTCTAACAAATAAACGACACTCGCACTCATGCTTTGGGAAAACAGCCAAACCTCAAAAATCACTAATGGTTAAAAATAGCGAAAACTGGCTTTAATGCACGAGATGGCCAGTTTTCAAATCATGCCTCCAGAAGTCATAAGCTCGTGAGACCGCACGTGGTGTCAATGAGTCAAACAGTTTGACCAGATACAAAGAAAATGCTTTACTATCATCACACTGGGGCGTGAAGCTAGTATGTTCTGCTCACACCTATAAACTTCTAACACAGTCAGTTGAACAACTGCCGACGCAAGATTGTTCTTGAGCCGAGTTTCGTGTGGTTCGGGTAAAAATCATTCCCCGAACCGCAGTTTTTCAAAATACGATGTGCTCACATGGAATGCCACTCGCGAAGATCAATAGTGGGGTTTGACAAACCATTCAAGTCTAAATACAGATTAACGTCATTGCCTCGATTCCAACTCTCCCTTCAAAACCATTGTGACTAAGAAAACACGACAGTGCATTTCTCACACATGGCCGGATATTTTGAAAACGAGATTTTTTGTTTTTACCTCGCCTCCACACGTTAACAACGTAATACGTTTACCAAACATTAAATTTTTGAAAACTGCTGTTTTTGCGTTATCATAGGAACGTGGCGAAACGGGGTTATTTTGAATTTGATGGCATCCAGTCTACTCTGCTCTACTCTGCTCTTCAAAGGCCTTATAAATAACTACTCCAAAAGCAGTAGCGACCTCATAACTTGTTACGACTGATCTATGAACGTTCTACCGGCTTCTGTATGGGAACTGCAAAAACCTCCTCCAGCTACTTTTAGAACTACTTCTGAAATGTTGGCTAAACCAGAAGTGGGCAAATGAAAGTTCTTTTAATGCACCAGTCAATTGAAACCACGGCCCCCGACCCCCGCGACAGGGCGGGGAATTTAACATTGTGCCAGCTGTTCAACTCCCCGCCCCCGGGGTCAAATAGCTTGTTAAACAGCCCCGGGGTTGCGGGGTCTAGAAGCAAATGGACTGACTAAAACGAGAAAATTGAAAATTAAGCAGGTTGATACCCGCCTTTAAAATGTCTGATGAAAGCAATTGACCAAGCGCAAAAAGGATAAAACAAGCCCTTCTCTCTCCGACTGCACACCGCAAAAAAGTTCCGGCCCTCAATGGAGTGGCGTAGCATAACATTATGTCAGATGGAGCTACGTTGGGAGTGTTATATTTCCTTACGCTTCTTCAAAGAACACTCGAGTAGTACTTTGAATTGTTAAATCTCCGCTCATTCCCCGTGTCCGTGACAGCAACGTGCAGTTAAATCCCTGTACATAGATCCCGGCTCTCAAGAGGCAGTTGTTAAATTCACGGCTCCCCGGGGCAACAACGCTGTTAAAAACCAGTTAAAGACTGGCTATGGACGCGTTAAAAGCCCGGCATGTCGCGGGGGTCGGGGGGCCGTGGTTTCAATTGACTGGTGCATAAGAACAATGTCTAATTAACACTAAATTCTGCCATGCGACATATTTAAAGGTAACTCTATATACAAGTACAAGCCTGTCTGCACCCTTTTCGTTTGGTTACGTGTGGGAACGAAGTTTTAATAGTCGAACTTTTAAACCTTTTAACCTCTTCGCTTCAAATCCTGCCATCACCATAATTTGACTGCCAAGAAAATAAATTAGGTTTACACTTTGCTCTGGGTTGTAGAGGGAAACAGCCATCAACACACCATTTTGCTAATGCAGATTTCTACTCGTTTCAGTCCTATTTTTGTGGGGCAAACTTGCGTTGATCGGCCACGTTTTGTCTCATTAATTCAACAAATTTGAGACTTTCGTCCCTCCAAAGGACTGGAACGAGGCAAAATCTGCACAAGAAGAGTGGCCTATAACTTAACGAGTGCTCGGAAAACAACTCTGCTCTGGTTTAAACAGAAATGAAAGTTTCGGCAGCCCCCCCTCCCCCGAAAGAAATGAAAATTTTCATTTTTACGTTTCTAGGACACTAAATTGACGTATTTTTTCTGCTAACAAGCAGCGGAACATTCTGTTTATATGATGTACTCTTGGTTGGTGGCTAAAGTAACTGTAAAATCTGAAAAATCACTCTATCATTGACAATCAGTGCTAATTTGTTGGCAAAATATTGAACCCACTGAGAACACGTGGGACGCAAGGCAGTATGCTGATGACCCTTCCCTGCAACTCACAAATGATATAGCGATACTTCTGGGTCAACAACCATGGGGGCAAAAATGTCAAACCTTGGATTTGGTTTACTGACAGGGTAAGTGGTTTAGATACCTGTGGCTTTAACGATATATTTATCCAATTTCCGTTTCACGAATTTGTTCTATTTCCACGTCGAGTACGCAACCAAGTCCTTAAAAATATGTACAGTAAATGTATCAGAAGCTACAACTTGGTCTTGACTTGAAGGTTTTGTTTGTGAGCGCAAGTCGTAAATGGGCTATTGCGACCAAACTTCTCGTTAAGTCTGATACTATCCCAAATTAAAGCTAATAAATACACTTTCAATTTCTCTGTAGTGTTACAAAATAATTGTTGGTAGAATGGGTAACCCACGAAGCCATATGGCGATCCAAGGTGTGAAAATAAGACGAAACATGGAAACCACTTTTCCTAATATGCAAGGGTCAACGAAAAGCTGCACTCAAAACTTTTAAACACACAGGGCAGGAATTTATAATTTAGATACGCGTTTGTAAAATAAGCATCCAAAACGTTTAAGAAAATGAAATTCAACAAACAAAAGTAACAACAAAAGAATGATGAGGTCCTCTCACTTCGTCTCAGGGACCCTTATGTATTCATTTGTCTTCTGACACATTATATACGGGTTATCTTCCTGTGATGGCTTTCCCATCCTTTGGCTTTGGGCAAGTTCCTCCTCCAAACAAAACAACCAGTTTTTCTACAATACTGTCCTGTTTGCTCACCAATTATCAAACGTTAAATAAATCCCAACAAACGAGTTCTGATCGGAATATACTTTTCTCCTCGAGGCGCTTCAAAGCGAAAAGCCCTCTTAAGTTTTATTACACTACATGAACACTGTTATCTAACAATGCAAACTATCGACAATGAATAAATCAACTTTATCTCAATTCTAAGTACAAAAATATAATTAGTCTTACTTTTGTGACTCTATTATATTAAGTTTCAAAGAGAACTTTATAATCATTATAATACAACTAAGCGTTCGTGTTATAAGTCTACGGAACAAACAGCAATCTGGTGTCGTTTTTCAAATAGTAGTCAAAGTGTGAACCTATCTATATCCCTTGGTCAGAAAGTTTGGCTGGCCTGCCGTTTGGTGAGGAGAGCTTCCAACAGGCGTAGCCTAGCTTTGATTTGCTGTCGAGAGAATGCAAACATCCTCTTAGGTTTGTAAACAACCATTACAACCAAACGCATACAAGTAACCATAAAAAATAAAGAATATTGAGAGCTAGTCTGAAGCTTGTCTTCGCAATTCTATATACGAAACTCGTGCACTAGATTTGTTAGTTTGAAATACGCACAAATAAAAGCACGAAACAAAAGTTTTTAAAAACTGGCATTGAGAGTAAAACAACATTAGAGTGACAAAGGTATGGAGCTGTATTTTTAGTAAGTACTCCTAATTGTTGTAAAAGTTACAAAACCGGCCAAAACGCACGGAAGAAGTCAAGCACTGCTATACCATAGGTCCACTACTAGTTTATGGTTTTGGTTTTAAAACTTGGCAACCTTCGTAATCAACTCTTATACTGGGGAGAAAACTCTTTAACATTAAGAAACTTATTTCTTTTTAGAAAATAAATGTTATTCTAAAGGGTTTTTTCGTATAAGCTTAAGAACCCATAACCATTGTCATTCCAGAACAATAAAAACAACGCTAGCCTAGGTGTTAAGTTATTACAATGTATTTTGTTGAAGATATCCGGAAAGACCATTTTTGTCTTTACTACTCTCCTTCTTACAATCATGCAAAACAATACTGAACCTCTTTACATGAATTAAACCATTATCATAATATATATGCTACATATGTAGCTTGTATGAGTGACCAGAGGTTTCGTTTCAGACCAGAGACCAGACCCAACGTCCGGTAGTTCACACACGAAATAACTATTTTTTGGGTGTGAAAATCGCTTATTTTGATGATGCAGACTCGGGCACAATGATATATATATAGTGAGTCAGCCTTTGGATCCGATGACCGCGATCTCTAGAAATATGGGATTCGTACGCTATTTCTGATTGAAGTCCGCTTTGGAATCACCTAAAAACGAACAACTAGTCAAATGTTTATTTTTGTGAGCATTTTTTAGCTCCTCAAAAGACCTTGGTTAATCAATTCCGGTCCGGGATACTCGGAAAGTTTCCCGGGGAGCATGTCCCCGCACCTCTTAGAAGTTCGCATCGTCCGCAAACTCAACCACTACATCCGGTATTTCCAAACGCTATGTATCTACTATATCTTAAAGGAAACTGAACCTACAATCGACCTTTGTCAAACGAAATCTTTAAAACTTTAAAAATATTCTTTTCCTCGTGTCGCGCTCATTTTCCGAGAAATTCGAGTTTAAACGCGTTACGTGCCACATTGTACCGGCGGCTCAGAAATAGGGGGTCAGCAGAGAAAGAGTGAGACTGTGACGTCAGATATGGGGAAGAATAAGCTCGAACTGAAAAGATCAATCATTGAGGTGAGTCATTGCACACAATTTTCACTCTTGACTGTGTAAGCGAGCTTATGAAAAAAACAGTTGAAGCGCTTGTTCACTTCCCCGTAACCTACGTCATGTTACCGTCATTTACCGCTGACAAGTTGAAGAGCGCCCACGCTCAACGACCCTAAACAACCCGAAACACGCACATTGACACTAGAATTTTACGAAAAATTAGGATGTTATTTAAAAGGTTGGTTTAAGGGTTCAGTTCCCCTTTAACTTCTAGCCTGCATCAATACTTTACTGTGTATATTGTATCAGTATCACTATACTGTACCTTGTATTTACTATACTCATCATCCATGTCTCCCCTGTCTTCTTTTTGTACTTTTCTGCGGAGAGAGAGAGAGAAATTCTATAACTGCAGAACTGTGAACAATGAGCAAATTCTTACCTCTCAAAACATACCAATCTACCGGGGGTGTACTACGGGAACAATTCGGAACTATTGTTTAATTTGTCACGGCTATCGATGTAGTAAATGTAAACACTTTCATTGGGACATACTAAAATCAAAATTGTGTTCTTGGATACGCCAGTCATATTAATTTTAGCAGAAACAGAGCTTTCGAGCTCTATCCAGAGCCCTTAGTTGTCAATGTGAATGGAGCCTTTAGCCATTTCACATTGTTAAAGGGCTCTGGGTAGAGCTCGAAAGCTCTGTTTCTGCTAAAACTTTTATGACTGGCGTATCCAAGAATACAATTTTACTTTAGCTATCTGCTTGTTTTGACCAACGTTTTCTGTTACTATCTATGATTTTAATATATTTTTAAGGTCACGATCACACTTATGCCCTTTTTCGTATTGTTTTCGTTCATTCATATTACAACGCTGAATCGTTTTTGAAACAAAGTCCAACAACCGCGAGCAAGACGCTACTTTCAATACCAGTTCATCCAACAAGGGTTACTTTCGTGCTTTTTGGACCACGTGAAGCCTGGTAACGAGAAGTATGATCCGCCGTTTTGGACCACGTGAAGCCTGGTAACGAGAAGTATGATCCGCCGTTTTGTTCAGAATATATATGATCACCAGTCGGACAAATGAGTAAGGTTGTGCTCATTGGAGCCAACCGTTGTTGGTTGGTGGAGCAGGTTATTTCCCTGTTCTTTTTGTAAAAACAGTTTTCGGTGGATTTGGTTGATCAACCATTTTCAACCAACTCTGACACTGGTCGAAAACGTTTCAACCGAAAAAGGTTGGAAATGTGTTCTATTAGAAATTCAAACCAAACCAACCAAAAATAGTTTAGGTTGAAAACGGTTGGTCCCGATAGCACCGAAAACGCGTAAGGGTAATGTTAAGTATTCTTTTTTTTTCAAATTACTGAACATATTTGGCTTCTATGTTTCTTTCTAATAGTTACTACTGCATACTACTTTTTAAACAGCTTGTCACTAGCTTATTCATTTATAAGTTAGCGAGTGTTACAAAAGAGCTTTTATAAAAACAAAATACCTAAAACGTCTAAAATGTACGTCGCCGCTGTTCACGAACAAGCTGTTTTGAAGTTTAACCTCTTGTCAAAAGGTTCCTCGATCACACCCTCAAGAACATAAGTTTACACATGACAACAACCAAAATTCCCTCCAGAATTACCAACGAAACACAATGCATACCTTCCTGTACGATCTACAAAATCATCCTCGAACTTCTTAAGTTTTTTACGTAACTTTTTTTTTTCTTTTACTGCTAACTCGAGTTCACTTCGCAAACCATACCTGTCGAACGAGATCAAAGAGTGTTGTTGTTAAAAAAACAATCCATCCTATACGCTTCCATCAAACGAGATTATACACTTACTCAGACATTTCGTGCAACTTTACGTTGCTTGTTTTATCTTCTAAGTCTTTATGTATTTTTGTTACTGAGAACGTGTCATCAAGGGTTCCGGTATCGTCTGGATAGGAAGATTGTTCATCGGATTCCGTGTTAACGTAAAGTTGAGTGGCAAACTTGGGGAGTACTGAAGAATCCTGTCACGAAAAAATGCAAAAAATGTTATGTATTAGAAAAGTATAGCACAGGCGGGAAGAAAGTTCGTAGTCGAAGGATTATATTGGCCGACGTTTTGTTTGAAAACTCTGTGTATCTCCTATCACAAAGGAAATTGCCAATTCAGGTTTCACACTGAAAATGAGGAATTCCAAGGCTTTTCCATGACTTTTCCATGACCAAATAACCCACCTCAAAAAAACCCAAGTTGCTATCACTCTA
Organism: Hydrozoanthus sils; assembly: GCA_027575215.2. Lineage (NCBI taxonomy): Eukaryota > Metazoa > Cnidaria > Anthozoa > Zoantharia > Hydrozoanthidae > Hydrozoanthus > Hydrozoanthus sils. The sequence continues at coordinate 3,157 of JAOBRD020302419.1, read as the reverse complement.
ATCCAACTCTAAACACCAATTACACCTCCTGAACACTGAAAGGCAGCGTATCATTCTTGAAATTAGAGAAAAACACTTCTATTTGTTTATTTAAGACAAACTCATCATATGGTTAAAAATTTAAAGAGAATTCGTTTTCTCAATCAAAACCAATTACAAAATTTCATGACTTTTCGATGATCTTGGTCATTTTGTCCCCATTCCATGACCTTTCCAGGCCTACAAAATGCGTTTTCAAATTCCACAACTTTTCCAGGTCTAGAAAATGCGTTTTCAAATTCCATGACTGTGAACCCTGCAATTTCTTCACGAAAAAAGTCCAGGAATCTACTGGGTAGGGCTCTGATGGTCGGGGAGAGGCGTAAGAAGCATGAAGCTGACTAAATGTGTGGTGATCTTAACGTAAAGCAAACCGAATATTCTACAAAGAAAACTTTTCGTTAGTTGGCCATTACTGTGGACGTTGAGCAATTCGGTTGGGTTGTAGCTTGTTCCCGCTGCTCGGTATTCTTATCATCCGACCATTGTAACAGCAAGTCTGAAACAAACAGGGAAAACAGCTGTCAAGTTGACACTTGTTCTTCATCTCAAAACGTAAAGAGTAGAGTTCATTGTAAAAAAAGAAGTACCAACTAATAAAACAGTAATAACAATTTAGCAACAAAACAAAAGTGCTAGCAAAAGGAGCTCTTATACAACCAAGACGCTTTACATGAAGTCAATAGACTAGTGTTGATTAAATAAAATTCAAACCATACTGCTTCTCTTCCAAATCTCTTTCTCAAAAGAATACTGCCTTCCTTTTTTGGAGGTTCGGAGCTTCTCGAGTTGAGAGGTTCAAACATTTTGAGGTTTAAAAATTTCCTCAATGATTTTTTGAATGGTTTATTGCAAACAAAATTCCCGGGGGAGGGGTACTCCCTATATTGGGGTGGAAAGTATGACCGTCGCATTTTTAGGGGTTAAAATGGCTAGTCCGGAATTTGTTAGGGGTTGTTAGAAGAAATACTGTGTTAAACCAAGAGCCTGGTATTTTTTAGGGTTGAAAAACTAAAATCTATTGGACTGCTTGCAGTTCCTTGTTTTGGTGAACGTGCGTACTGACAAGAAACAAAAGTCCTTTAGCGCTTGTCCTATTACTCGCACGTCTTTTTTTACTGCATATCATGTTCAACGCAACACGAGGGGACTTAGCGTCGACCCGCTAGCTACCCAGGTATTTTTAGGTTAATTTCAAAACCGAGAGATATTTTTTTAGCAAGGAAAGTTTTTATCCCTTGGTATTTTTTAGGGTATTTTGGGACTTTTCTGACGGTCATCCCTACCCTTTTAACCCCGGAGTACCCCCCCCCCGGGGGGAAAATGGTTTAAATTCTAGTACCTTAGTAGAAGTCAAATGGTCCACCTGAAAAACTACAAGGCATTCTAAAAGGCACTAACCTTCATGAATGGGTTCTAAATCTGCTAATTTTTCCATCGATCTAGATTTCCTGTAAAATGTTAAAACATACCGTACTAAGAAATAGTTCTGGGGGAAAAACGGCAATAAACTAATCAGACTTACATGATTATCATCAGAAAAGATAAACTACTACAGCAGAGAACACCAGAGTTGACCTCTTGCAAGTTCACGTAAATCATAAATAAATAAATCAGTTTATTTGTTTTACCACATTTTACAAATTTACAAATGTATACTTAAAAAAGATTTTAAGATATCAATTATAATGTGGTAAAGAAGCCCAAAAGAAACCAATACAGCTTATAAAGTTTGGGCTTCCTTGTGATGATTACAGTAGTCTAAGAACAATGACGGTGCAGTGCCACAGTGTAAGTAATAATAAAGATCATAAATGACAGTGCATGGTGCGGTGGCATAGTGCATAAAACAACAAAGATAACGATAAAAAAAGATAAATATACTCCTTATTACTTTTAATTTATCAAAAATGGATTCAGCTATCATTGACATTTCTGATTATTTTCTAGTGGGCGTTTTGAAAACACTACTTCGTCAAAGCAAATTGTCCCCTGGGATCTGGGGAGACTGTGTTCACGCTCACCCAGAGCGAGTCCTCCACATGTCCCAAGGGTAACCAACAAACATATTTTAACGTACGTCAAAAAGCCCAGCCTTATATTTACTGGCACGTCATGGCGCATTGTAATCTATTGTTGAAAAGCAAGTTGCAACTAGCCTGGGTTACATTAACAGTAAAATTCCTTACTTTTTCAGTAGTTTCTATGCGTTTTTTCCCGTTTCTTTGCTTTGGCTTTTTCCACTCTCAAACTGGCAAACATTTTACTTATAACTAAGGGTCAGTTGTTTCTAGCAACCCTACTGCCAAGTGTTTTCAAATCTATAACTCACATACCTTTCAAGTTTTGTTCCTCCTGGGGAACGTATTGGGCTTTCCTTGTCCTAACGGGGAATTAATTGAAGGTTGCAAGGCAGTTATTAGCAAGAATAACACGAGTGAAGGTAAAATATTCAGTTTTTATTTATTCGCGCTCCGGCGATATATTTGTGTTTTACTAACGGGTAGATGAAAGATATGACATTCATTCTGTGTTAATGAACATAGTTCCAATGCCTGCAAGAAGCATTAGACTAAACTGAGTAATCAAAGATTAGTAAATGTGATGCGACAACTAAGCTTATGCTTTGCGATGATGACCTTTGTCTTTACCCATGCTGAAAGGTGGCTGATCGCCGGATATAACACCGGCCGGCTGAAAGACTCTTACTGGGGTGCGTTGTACTTCATTAAACGCAAAAATTATCATTTTCCCTTGGATTATGTTATACAATAAGAGCCAGCATACGAATTAGCCACTAACAAAGAAAGGCGTGTATCAAATTAACTCGCTTGTTTACGAAAAATTTAGCACTTTAAAATATTCTGCTTTTATTCATTCGAGCTTTGGAGATGAATTTGTGGTTTACTAACGGGCAATTACTTGGTACCGAATTTACAGTTTTGAATCACTCTCACATAAACCGTCTCAAATCAGGAGACTTACCGGTCGAGGTTTTGCAACAGCACGCTTGACCAGCCTGTATCTATCGTACAAGGGTCTCATGACGTCTTTGTCCCTTTTGGTGGTCTACAAAGAAATTGATAAACGGATACCAAATCAACTAGTACGCAGAGCT
>JAOBRD020302315.1:0-22141 GCA_027575215.2 Hydrozoanthus sils | reverse complement strand
TTGATATTACAAGATTTAAAAGGTTACTTAATTACTTCCTAGCTAAGTTGTATTTAAAAACTAATCTATTAAAAAAATTCTTAAACCGTTCCGTGTTGACTTTAGATCTTTCAGATGTTTGAGTTCTCAGCTCTTGGATGTTTCTTTTACTTTCGGGAGAAAATGATAAAGAGGATGGCACGAGTTACTATTTATTTTACAGAACAATCTTTCTGTATATCTAAAAATATTTAAATGTTCTATGGTATATTGTCTCTTGAAACATCTAGTTAAAAAACATTGAATTACATTCAAATCTGATTGACTGGCTCCATATACCGGATAAGGCGTACATACATTTTGGAAGCACAAGTTGCTTAAATAAATGATCTACTTCCGAAAGCGTGTAACCCTCTCTCCTCAACGATCTGATAATGTATAAACACTTATTTGCCTCACATAATTTTGTTTTGACATGTTCTGAAAACTTGCAATCATTTTGTATTGTCAAACCTAGCGCAGTTCGTTCTTTTAATTGTTCTATTCCATGTATTGGATGAAATGTTTCTTTACACCCTTTTTTGACAAAGCATACTTCTTTACATTTACTTGTATTACATTTCATATTGTTTCTTTTAGTCCAATCCAAGAAAGCACTAATTGCTTTTGGTGGTTCATCCACAATGTCTCTGACTACAGGTATTACAATTGAGCCATCGTCTGCATACTTTATCAAGCTAAAGTTACCATAAACATCTAAATGTAGATCATTTAAAAACAGATTAAATAAGTAGGGTCCGTTACACTTCCCTGGGTTGTGCCACAATTCACATTTTTCCATTCCATAACTACGTTGTTATGTACAACCCTTTGTTTTCGATTTGAGAGAAAACTAATCAGCCAATGAACTATGTAAGAACTTAACGGAGCCTTTTTCAACTTCTCTGACAGCAGACTATGCTTAACACAGTCGAAATTTTTGAAAAAATTCATCGTGAAAACTCGCACAGCCTTTGTTTTTGGATTATCCAGAGCGTGGCAGATGAGATGTTGCATTTTCAGTAGTGCATTTGTGCAGATGCCACCAGTTCTATATGCAAATTGGTCTTCTTTTGTATACAGTTAAAGGTCATGTTTACTAAACTTGTTATATACCGTTCGTTCAAATGATCTATATAACTGGTGTAAAACTTATGCCACGATAATCTTCATTCTGGGTTGGGGTTTCAATTTTGGGAAGAGGTTTAATATTAACCTCTTTCCACGCCAATGGCCATCTTTGAGTAATTAACGACAAGTTCCATATGAATTCAACCGCTGGTGTTAATATAGCTGCATTTTCCGTCCATATCCAGAAGGGAAGACCATCAGGTCCAGTTGCTGTTTTCTTGATTTTCTGAAGCGCGCTGTAAACCTCACTTGATGACAGGGACGGTACTTGTGCATCACTTCCAATCTACCATAGTACAGGCTCTTTATAACTGTCATTAAAACACAGCCTGCCAAAGTACTCGTTCAGGTCCCGCGCAAAACCCTCTTGGATATTACAGAGCACTGTAGTTTCCTTTCTCACTGACAGCTGATCAACTCTTTTCCACCAAACTTTCGATCCGATCTTACCATCAGCCAGCGCTTTTCTATTCTCTCTGATTGCATCGCTAATCCTCGCATATAGATTTGCAAGGCACCCTTCCTTTCTGCGAACCTGTAGTTTCCCTTTTTTCTTGAGTAATATTTTGGCTAGCGCGGTTTTCCAGGGTTGATCACGCGATGACATCCTCACTGTTTTGGTAATGAAGCACTCGTCTTTGAGATGCCCGAGAGAACTATGTAGTTTGGCTAGCGCAGATTCCACATCTTCACTCCTCTTTATATCCTCCCAATCTTGTTCCAATGAAAATCAATCCGGTGGTGCTCTCTGTAATCGCGTATGGTGCATTTATATCTAAGAGGTTTCAGCTTTATTCCTGGAGGCAATATTACAACTCGATGATCTGTTTTTGTTTGCACACAAAAAAGGTGACACTTGGAAAACAGATTGCTGTTGTTCGTCAAACAATTGTCGAGAATGTTATTGCCTCTTGTAGGAAAATTGACTTACGCTTTCAGACCGGAAACCATGCCAAGTAGTAGTAGTAGTAGTAGTAGTAGTAGTAGTAGCAGTAGCAGTAGCAGTAGCAGTAGCAGCAGCAGCAGCAGCAGCAGCAGCAGCAGTAGCAGTAGCAGTAGCAGTAGTAGTAGTAGCAGCAGCAGCAGCAGCAGCAGTAGTAGTAGTAGTACTAGAAAACTTTTAGTGATAGCTGTAGTTATCACAGCCTCTACGCTACCCTCCTTACCTCCAAAGTACAATTGTTGGTGTGCGGCGGCAACGGGAGGGTAAGATTGGAGAATGTTTCAAATGTCACAGACTCTTTTTGGCATGTAAGACATCGTACAGTCGACTTGAATAACCCCTGTTGAAAGAAACTAAGTTCGAAACTTACGTATATTTCTTAACATAAACTCCATGAGTAAATTGATGCAGTGCCGGCTAACAGTGGCTGAACAGTTTTGAGGATTGTAAAAAAATGTTTGCAATTGTTAAGATATTTTCCTAGCAAAGGTGAACTAAACGATGGCTCTTAAACTCGCACATGTCAACTCGAGAGCCTAAAGAATGATCGGTGTTACTTTTGAGATTCTGAACGACGTATTTTGTACAAAAAAGAAAGCCGAATACAGCGAAATCAAAGAAACTTAGATGACACCGTGGCTTTACAATCACCAGTAGAATAACTTCAAATCAGGGTAATTTTCCACCGTTTAAACGGAGCTCAAGTTCGACTATGTTCAGTTGAGCCCCAAAAGAACAAAATACTGTGTAACTGACTCGGCGTTGATCCGAGCGTTTGTTAAACGAGGGCTCAAAGTCATACCGTCACAACGTGCTTTCTAAACGCTAGTCGGGCAAATATTGGAGAACCAACTCAAAACTTACATCAAACAACTCAACCATGATGGACTGGTTCCTCAATTTGTGGTTACTCCAGGCAACCTCTGCAGCTTCGTAAGCGCCAAGATCATCCGCTGGTGGTTTTACAATTGGCTTCTTCAACACCTACATGTAACGAACGAAGATCACACAGGTTCAAATGCAATTCGTAAGCCGTTTGTTCATTTGTGCAACGGGTCAAAAGTACCAGGCCTGGTTGTTCAAAGGCTTAACTTTTAATCCTCGCCGGTTAAGCCAGATTTAGACTGAAATCTGATATGATGGCTTATCGAAACACAAAAAATGATAATATTCTTTTGGGTTGGCAACGTGATTAATAAAATTTATGCAAGAAGATTTTTTATTTCATTTTTCAAGTTGAGTACCGACCCTGTTAGTGTCCTCGTGTAATGCTTCCATGAGGAAAGACAGCAGCTCTTGCGAATCCTGCTGATCAAAGCCAGCAAAGTCAGACTTGAAACGTCCGATAGTTTTCTTGAACAGTGTTGGTGATACGTAACGGAACTGCCCGGAGTGAAGCACCCTCACCAACACCGAGAACTGTTCACACAGCTCGCCTGAAAAACAATAGTGACGTTTGAGAACAACAGTTCCACACTATTATTCAGCAAGCTACCTAAAGTTATAATTGACCTTTCACCGATTATAAACTCTGCATTCAGACACTCAGTCTAGTCAGTACTACTTTAGTACTACTCACAACCCGAGTTATCATTTTTTGGCCAATCAGTGCAAAGAAACTGGCCAAAGCAAGTCCGAGAATTTTATTACCTTCCGGCAAAAAACAGCTTATAATATACAAATTGTGTTTCAACTAACAAAAGGAAACACAAAACCCTTCGATGCACCACTTAAATTACGTGTTAAGAACAGTTTAAACAGCTCGCATAATCCTATTTTTAGGACATCCACAAGAGAATAATGATCTCGCTTCTTGCTTTTTCTAATATAGTTTCATAGCTTTACACTTCAATTTTTGGAATCTGCCCTAAAAGTTTTGTGATCATGTAGTCTTTAGTTTATTAAAAAAAGTGATAATAACGATTATTAGCTTACTAAGTAACAACAAAGTTATTACAATGCCTGAAATTAAATGCACTCTAAAAAAAGTTTTTCGTTCCTGCATAATTATTTGCGTCCACTGACAAAATCTGGCAAAACGAATTTTGAATCGATGAGGTCAGTTGCTGTATTTCTCATATTTTTCTGTACTTCACAAACTTCAACGGCTTTCACATTGTAGGCACATAAAAATGCCTACCATTCGCCCATGTTTTTTCCGGTCTAGTTTCTATCTTGTTTTTTTTTCCGGTCTAGTTTCTATCTTAATTGTTTTTTCCGGTCTGGTTTCTATCTTGTTTGTTTTTTCCGGTCTAGTTTCTATCTTGTTTGTTTTTTCCGGTCTAGTTTCTATCTTAATTGTTTTTTCCGGTCTAGTTTCTATCTTGTTTTATTTCGGTGTAGTTTCTATCTTGTTTTTTTTTCCGGTTTGTAGTTTCTATCTTGTTTTTGGGCTAACGCTCGAAACGTCAGCTTTTCTCGTCATCTCACGGCGACGATAATTCATTTATCATATAATACTTCTAGTTTCTATCTTGTTTTTTTTCGGTCTAGTTTGTATCTTGTTTATTTTTACCGATCTAGTCAGAAAAATCTAACACTACAAACCTTTCCCTAAAAAGTTTGCATCAAAATTTGAGTAACTTACATTCTTGATCATTTTTAAGAAACAGTTGGTTCATCATTCAAGCTTACCACATATTATTTAAATACTGCTACTGTACAACGTACGTTTTCGAAATGAAATACGCAGTCAGTGGGGTCGCACAACCACTTCTTACCTCGTGTACCCATATTATTGCTCCTGTTCAAATCATCAACATATGCTCCAGAGATGAAATACGCGGACAGGGGGGCCATACTACTCAAGCATTGAACAACTGAGTTCATGTAACAAGTGTTTCCCAAGTTACGAAGCCCCGTAAGCCCCCTGCCACTGCCACCATGTACTGGAGAAAGAGAGTCTAAAGTTTGCATGGACAGCGGTTTCATTCCACGATTCACACGAGGACGTGTTTTTTCAGGCTGAACCGGTTTTGCTGCACGATTAAAACTAGGCTTACCCATTACCTTAGGTGTGTCTTCATCTTGAGCAAGTTTAGCAAGATTTGGAGAAGACAGAGACCTACGAAGTCCGGATTTCTTTGCTTCAATCGACCTTTCTTCAGGTTTTTGTTTTTCCTTTCTGACCTCCTGAGGCATCGACTGATTTGGTTGAGCAACGGTTCCACCCTGCTGAAGGCCAACAGCCGGTGGTCTTTCTGCTGGAACTACACCACCAGGTGATGGTGATGACTTTAGCCCTGGCGCATTCCAGTGAGTTGTGTGAGTGTTATGGTCTTTGTAATAGGTCCGCGATGTATTGGGGTCTGTAACTTTTTCCCAGCCTGTTGGCAGCCCTGGAGTAGTCGTATAAGTGCTTCCCTTTGTTGGCTGAGGATGTTTCTTTGGCATTTGATTTTTGACTGGATCTGGACCTGGCGTATGATTATGGCCATCTAATTGCCTATTGGGCTTTAGCTGGGGTGTGGTTACAGCACCCCTTTCGGGGACAGTCTGCTGGGGTACAACTGGCGTTGTATCTGATAACGTGTTAGGCGGTTTCTCAGCTGGCGATACAACTGGTTTTGAAGTTGAACCTGCTGAAAGGTTTGTAGAAGGAGCTTGAGATATATTCTGTTTATTACGATGAATATGACTCGATGATGGTTCTTGGAGAAAAGACTGTGGGTGTGTTCTGTCCGTAACTGCAGACAAAGAATTTCCTGGTAGCTGATTAGCACTGGGTGCAGGTACCACAGTTTGTGGTGTGTCTTTTGCTGCACCAGTAGAGGTACTTCCTGTGGGTACCCCAGGTACGGATGGTGTGGCGCCAGTGGGAATCCCAGGTGCGGATGGTGTAGCAGCACCAATGCCTTCTATGGGTGCTGCAGGTGTTGGTGACCGAACAGTACTATAAGTACCTGGTTCTAAACGCTTTGGATTTCCATTTTGGATCATTGGGTTAGAGACACTGGTACCACCATTAGCTGCACGAGGGTTTTCAGACCTTGTATCGCTTGTCTTCGTTGCCTCACGGGGACCGCTTGCTTTTCCCTGATCAACACTTTCAGATGTCATTGTCGTTTGTGGAAGCACCCCACTAACTGAAGGTTTCTTTGTTACATCGCCAGCTGCACTGTTACTGTTAACTGCTGGACCATCTGCACTTGGTCTGTTAATTTGCGGAGGAGCTAGCGGACTTTCACCATTTATCTTTGCAGATGGGGTGTCCTCTTCTGCCAACACTGCAGGAAGAGCTTTGTCTCCGTAGCCGGGGAGTTCAGGATAGTCCAACGAACTTAGGTCTGGTGTAACGGCCTTTGTTACTCCAGGGGTAAGCTATATATAAGCAAAACAGTTTATTAATGTACAATCGTACCATAAGTTTAACTTTATCATTATTAACTTTTATTCAAGTGATCACTAAGAGATAAATAGACTACCGCATGGAGTTTTCTATGAGTGAGCAGTTAACATGGCGAGAAGTTGATTATTAGGTTTTCTATTCCATTAACTTTATCAAGATAAAAATAGATGCGCATTACAATCAAGAACAAAAGATGCATTAGATGGCAGGGTATTCTGCAGCTGCTCCTCACTAAGTTTAGGGTAAAGTAATTAAATGGGGCATTTTGTGGAAAGCTGATGCAATAACAACATCAAACCTGTGGCAACTGAGGGTTCGTGGTGAGTGAAGGATAATGCCAGAGCCAGCTATCAAAGCCGCCATGAAGAAACACAGGCTCTTTCTGTACTGTGTTGTACGAGTCAAACTTGTAGATGGCATCCTTGAGGCACTGTATTTTACTTGTTGGGGTTACATCTTCTGCTTTGCTCGATTTGTCCAGAATCACAATATACTCTTTTTTACTTCGCTCTTTCCACATAACCCTTGTTTTCTCGGGGAGTCTTCTTTCAATACTGCCCACCGATACCCTTTGGTATTATAAACAAGAACAATTAATGTTTCCCCGCAAACAAAAGCTGGCTGCCAATGGTGGAAATGATATAAATCAAAGCATTACTTAAGGGTCTGGGTAAACTACTTATCAGACGAGTAACTAAAACTTCTTAGGATCAGAATACATATTCCATGGCAATCGGTTGACTTGAGTTTCTATCATCAATAGGAATTTTACTGAGATAAAGCCTCTAAAACATTATTTGAGTCATGCTCGTTTTTAATATGCTGTTTTAATTATTCTAATTATCAGTATCAACAAATCTGCTGCCCTGTCATCAATCATAACTCTTGTCACCATTATGGGTTCTGTTACTTTTAATTATACAGTCTTCACTACTCTTTGGAAGTCGGAAAATCCAACAGGTTTAACAACCCATTATAGGACTCCAAGGACTTAAGATTAAACGTCCTTATCCGGGAAGAGGCAAAGTCAGATGTTAGAGCAAAGGCAGCACCTTCTACTCAGTTATTCTAGGAACCTGAGTGAAGGTCTGACCGTTTGTAGATATTAGAGCAAAGGCGGCACCTTCTACTCAGTTATTCTAGGAACCTGAGTAAAGGTCCTGCTGGGAACACAGACTGGCACCTTACTAACTCGGCTAACCAGGTGATGATACACTACATGCTCTACTACTGTACAATAATCGAAGTCGCAAGCTAGTTTTCATTAGAGACCTTCAGACTCGAAAATGAGAATGAGTATGAGCTCTTCCGCAATTGTCATACTGCGCGTGCCAAGAAATCACGCCATCTTGTTTTGTTGCCAAAACTTATCATCATCTTGTTTACAACGAGATTTGCAAAAAAATCCCTACGTGTGGACTACGAGATTTTGGCAACACAACGAGATAGTGAATCTTCACAATTTCGGCAAATGGGAAAAACTCATATACTTGTACTTGTTGCATCTGAAGGTCTCCATTATCTTATGGTGTAAACCATTGACTAACCCCAGGTCAATCATCTCTTCTGGGACACTAATGCAGGCGCGATGCTGAATGCGACAATCAGAGTATTCTACTCTGCTCCTGGTGTCAAGAATAAGCAGGCTTGTTGGTGACAAGGTTTGGAAGAGAGAGTAGAGCTTCAAAGGTGAGATGAATGGAGCACTTTGGATGGCTCCAACTGGCTTCAAACTAGGCAGTAAATCACCATTAAGGGCACCGTCTATGCTTTGTGGAGTCAATGGGGTCGAGTGGTTTACCTGCAGTTATGAGGGTTACACAAGACCTCATTAATTTTGATTTGCTGCCTTACATCTACGCCTATCAAGTGACAATCTATTCTTAGAATGTAATTATATTGGACACCTTTGGAAAATTGTTTGAAGTTGGTTTAGAGAAATACTGCATACAATTATATAATCTTTCAAAAGCAGCCATGTATTTTGGAAAATTGTAATGGATCCTTGTTCCGTAATAAACCACCCGATTCTTCTAAATATTTAAATGCAAACCAACATGTATACAGCCATCTTTTCTGTTACTGTTCGCACACAGTGAAACAAGCAGAAAGAACAGAACATCAGTTTTCTATCGAAAACAGACCATTTTGCCACCAAAAGAAATGGAAATACCTCACAAACGCAAACAATTGACCAATTGCTTTAAGATTTCCTAGATCTTTGCAACAGACTACCTAGTTATTGATTTCCTGACTTTATCAATACAATAGGTGTTCAACCAATACAGCTGGAAAAAAAGTATTTATAAACAATGCATTAGTTTGTAAATTATACACTAACTTTCTGACTTTTTTTTCCAATTTCTAATTGTAAATGGTTCAGCTGAAAAAAAAAACCTCTTGTAAATGACGACTTCAAAATAATGTATATACAAAGATGTTTTTGAAAAACATATTTTTGGACAATATTTCAACTAGTTATAGGATAAAAAAATCGCCAACAAAGACACTAATATGAGGTATTTTGATGTTGCTAATGGATAAAGAAAATGCTATGGCTTTTTCCTGCTTTCTTGGTAATGCTTTGCTTCAATGATCTCAACAAGAAAACATCCAGTCACCTTTAATCGTTGATAAACATCTGATGACGTTGATATTGGATTCCCATCAACCAGCAAATCATCCAGTTCGCTGTCAGTAACTTGAGTGTTTTTGTTATCTCCCTTTTTGATATTTTCTTTTTCAATTTCTGCAGAAGTTTGAAGAGAGCTTGTTTAAACAGTATTAGGTGGGTGTTAAATACACGCCTAAGTGCTGCATTCTTGTCAAAATATTGCAGCAGGGTTTCAATTAACCTCTTACAGCTGGTAAGGCTAAGAAACGTTAGAGGCAGTTAAAATAGTTTACATAATAGAAAGCCCCAGATAATATTGCTCAGTACACACAGTCTTTAATAATTGTGTGACATAGTGATACATATCACTGTGCTTTTATTCTTTTTGTCAAACAATGACCAACTGAAATCAGACAAAGCTAAAAACCTAAATACTGTGTGGCTTAGGGTTTACTTTTAAATTTGCAAATTGCATCCATTTCGATATTTAATTAAATAATTTATCAGACTTTCAGCCCTAAAACTGTTTGGTGAAAGCCAGTAAAGCTGTGGCAAAATTCACCATTTTCTTGCTCTTACATGAAAGCCTGTACAGTAAACATATAGTCTTTCGAAGTTCACACAGTCTTATTGAAGAATGCAGACAAAAAATTAGCAAAAGCTGTGTTAGAACAAAGTTTACCATTTTTCTTTTTTGCTATTTCTTGAGCTTTGGCTTCTTCCTCCTGTTTGACTTTCAGTGTTTCATACCTAGCACAAAGAAATAAATTATACTTCATAAACATAGCTCACTGCATAAACAGTCATGCTCTGTACACAAGTTTTAGAAGACAGGGCTTTTACATTGTATTTGAAGAGCGAAATAACCATAAAAAAAATTCTGAATCTTGAAGCTTGGCTTGATGGCTAAAAATAATATTACTATAAATTATGTAATAATGTTGTCACTAGCTGAATATTGTTTTTATTACTCTCAACTGGTTTAACTTAATAAGTTGATGTCATAATGAAAGGGATTTTTCTTTTTTGGGACTTCAGAGTCAAAACTGCAGTTTAGTTGCTAAAAGGGTGCTAAAGAAAACAACATTTACCCTCCCCTTCCCCTAATGAAAAGATTTGTCCCATGCTGCTCTCTACCCTCTCATTTTACCCCTGCACTCCTGTCCCCTCCCTGTGGCTCTTTTCTACTGACTACTGTACCAGTACACTCTTAATACCCTTTGATTCTACCTCAAAAAACAGCAGCAGCACCCATGGCCAGCTTGAACCACAAATCCTCTTACTTGCTTACCTCCAATCAATGAGCTATCAAGCGATCAGTTGGGATAATGAGAAATCTATATTTAGCAACTCCATTAAATTTAATGTTATGTAGTAGAACTATAGGTAAAAGATTTATGTTCAACTGTTCAGTTTAAAATAAACTTAGCTAGCATCAAATTAAACCACAACATACTCACCTCTTAACAAGACTTTGTTGTAACTTTTCTGCTCGATCAACTGCTATTCTTGGTTTAGCACTGCCAAGGAGGTCTTGAAAATATTTCTAAATAATTACAAGAATGGCTTTGTTAAGTTCTTATGTGCAAAATTAATAACAAGTAATTATTAGCAGAGAGACAAGACAAATAACAACTAAAAATCCTGGCCAAACTGATCTTATGATTACAACAAGTAAGGGTCCTAGGCCCAGAGTTGTTCAAAAGGTGATTAGCCCCAATCCAGGGTTATTTACCATGAAAACCAATGGACTTTGTTTGGAGTTAACCTAGGATTATCGCTAATTGCTAATCAACCTTTGAACAACTCGGCCCTAATATTTAGGTCATCTGAACCACGAGGAGAAAATCATGGTATAGAAGAATTAAGTCACCACACCATTTCATTCTTTTACTCAACACAAATCTTCGATTGAATGGTCAAACATAAAGCAGGTTACCTTGTTTTCCTGGAACTGTTTAGTCCTCTTTATCAGACTTATGATGTTAAAGTACCTCATGTAAAAAACATAGGAATGTTCCTCATCACCATCCAAATCGAACTCCTCTGCTTTTAGAAACACTTTATCCGCTGATTTACAGAAACTGTGGATATCAAAACAACCAAAAAACAAGTAGTAATACAGCCGTAAAACAATCATCAAAGATTTTTAATAATTTTAGTAATTTCTAGAATGCAGTTACCATCCACGGAATAGTTGTATATGAGTTTGAAGCTGAATGTGTATTGACCTAAAACATAACTGCTTGCAAGAAAAGTGGAGCTGGACTTATATCTTTCCAACTGCTTAACATTAATTGTGCTGTTGGAAAAACTGCCAAAAAATGAAGATTTCAAATGCAAGGTTTTGTGCAGGACCAGTCCAAAAATTTATTTTTGAAGTGCAAATTATTAAAGTTTGCTATGTCCTCAAGCTTTGCCTCTGATATAAGTTTCTAAATATTCTTTCAATAATACTAGAGGCTAGCATAAACTGATGAAATAAACTATTTTATTTTGTAACAAGTCAATTGAATCAAAACATTTGACCTGTGCAGCAAGCTCTATTCTTTTGAACTTTTTTAACCAAAGACCAAAGATTCCAGATCACAAGACAGGATGCTTGTTTAATTAAGGTGTATATATCAGTTGTGGGGTTTTTGTATGTACAAAATGCTCTTATACTTCTATTGATGATGGCAAAAAAAACTTGATTATGATTTTTCTTCATGGTGTAATTTGCATTTAAAGTTCTGAAAACTCACTTCCAGTTTCACTTTGGCCGCACAACTGGAAGGCTGGTAACTACTCTGGGCCCGGTTCCTCAAAACCCGATTAGTGATAACCCAGGGTTAATTACCATGACAACCAATAGGTTTTGTTAAGAGTTAAACCTGGGTTAAGTTAATCAGAGTTTTGAGGAACCAGACCCTGGTCAGTGATGTTGAAAGTAGAGTTTAGTAGTGGTCAGAGTTCCTGTAAAATATGAGCATCAACATCTAACTCCTCCTCTGAGATAGATGAATCGTTTTCTTCATAATACAAATTCTCTGCCATTACCGATCCATTAAACTCTGCTTTTGCCGTCTCAGACCAGAAAACAATAGAGTAGTTATCAGTCTTCCAATTGTGTGGTCAAAGTGATTTTTCAGATCTTTAAACACAAATTACACCATGAAGATAAAACATAATCAAATTTTTTTTTGCCAACACTAATAGAAGAATATCGGAGTTTTGTATGTTGAAAAACTCCACAACTGATATATACACTTTAATAATTTGGGTCTGTTGTTTGCTACACTCCCTTTTGAAATCTCTTTTGTCCACTTGCAGATAAACATCCATGAAAGTATTTGCTATACAGTGCAACACAAATGCAAATTTGGCTTAAAAATGAACAATTTGAGCTTGTCCATCAATCATACAAAAAACATTGAAGTTGCCCTCATAAAAAGTCTGCTTTGAAAGCCATTTTTCACACAGTTCGATAGGAAGTTAAAATTTAAGTCACACTAAGTATGATTTATGAGGTCATTTATTTTACGATACATAGTATAATGTAAAAAATGATTATTTGTTTTGACCATTATCAATGTGAAGTACCAGTAAAAAATGGTAAGTATTTCTAAGGAAATGACGAAAACAGAAATTTTGAATTGGGGTGGGAGGCAAAGGGTTAAAGGGGCTATTCCATTTTTTATAAAACAAAAGCCAAAACGAAAATTTTGATGCCAAAGAAGACAACTACACTTGCTTGGTAACCACTTGTTATTCCTCCACTTAAACTTGAAAACTTGGTCACCCAACACAAAATCAAGTTTTAACAAATTAGAATCCAGTACTCTGAAGCGTGGAACAGCCCCTTTAATTCATCTGGGGCTGATTTCTTTAGTGTCTGCCCTAATGTGAGTTTATAGTACAGTTCAAAATAATGTTATTCTATTGAGATAATTTATGATCATGTACTATGTACTGTAAACGAAACACAGGTTCAACGCAAACTTTGCATGAGGACCAGGACGACTGCTCTTACTTTGTGTAGAGAACACAGTCAGAATTAAACAAGGTTTGTGACTGGTTGATGTAAGGTTGGGATACAAGTTTTATCTTTCTTTTGATTAATTGGTTGAAATTTCTTTGTCCTCTACATGAAGTAAAAGCCAGGACGACCCATCTTTGCTTTATTAATAGATACAGCAATCATATGAACACACGTAACAAGACTAAACTCAAATTTGTTAAATAATTTGCTTTCTAAATAATACAACATGTTTACACATGTATATTTATTTTGTACCAACAGTCGGTTTTATGGTCTTACACGCAAACGACGTTCGAATCGATTGATTAAGTTACATTTCAATGCTGCCGAAAATAACATCGAAAAATGTAAACGTTAACAGTTCTCTACTAAACGTAATCCTTCTGAGCCATAGTAATAATGTTTCGCACGGGATATCTTCTGATAGAATTTTAGTTTTGATTGAAGGCCAAAATAAGACGAGAAAGAAATAGTTGGTTTGACGCGTCGATTGTATTTAGAGGCATATTTGGTATTGCGTCAATGTTATGTCGTTTGGAAAGGAAAATTTCATGGCACGTTAATCGCATGTAACAACTTCTATCTAAAGTTTTCTTTAAGCCAATGTTTCAACTTACAGTTTAGCATTACCATCTCTTCCTGCTTGAATTCCTGGCTCAGCCAACTTATTGAGCTCGCCAACGCTGGAAGCAAGATGCAAATCTTTGTTTCGCTTCTCTTTTGAAGAGGGCATCTTAAAGTCTTCACACTTTCGGAGATTTACATGGCTGAACCAAGGACGAACGATATCAAGGAAACAAAACCTTCGAACCACATTAAACCATGTATATTTTTGTCGCCATATTGAAAATGACGTCTGTTGATTTTCGAACAGGTTCACTGATTGGTGGAGAACAACATCTTAATATCTAATGAAAATTTGCGTTTTAAAAGCTCAACTATCGAGTCACAGGCATCCCAAATACTTTAAAGAATATTATAAGAAAACCCGTGAACGACTTTCTGTATCGTCGGATCCAGTAAGGGGACCACGTCAGCTTAAAAAAATTACAAATGAAAAATAAGAAAAGCTGACAAACAACGAATAACTTTGAAACGACTATATTTTATAGTCGTTTCGAAGTTGTTCGTTGTTTGTCAGCTTTTCTTATTTTTCACCCCAAATACTGTTTGATTACGCTTTGGCTGTTGCGTCACGATCACAAGTTTTCCCACATAGAATCAAGTTTAAAAAAACAAAAAACTGTTCAACCTGGATCATTGTCAAGCAGTTCATTGTTTGTGTGCCGAGCGTATTCAAATTGCTCATGTATAATTTGGAAATAAAAAAAAATATTCGTAAGGCCTGGGTACACCCAAAATTTTGTCGGATAGTGAGGTTGAAAAAGATTATTGAATAAGAAGATAAATTTATATTGAGTAAAATCAGCAAACCGTCCCTCCTGGTGAGGGACTAGTGCAGCTTTGATTTGAGGACAGTTTGGCGCATTTACATCAATTATTAACTTCAAAGAAAACTTAAAACTCATTCGAAAAAATCTAAAAATATTCAAGCTGCTTCTCCTTCATTCCATCTGTGTTTTGAACGATTTGATTTTGTAATTTCAAATCATGGACGGAGATATGAGAAAGTCAAAATACGATGAGAATTTGTATCGAAAGTAAAAGCTTAAATATAATTCACTACTGACAAAAAAATGTCGCCTCGTTTCATTGCAAATGCGCTACGGTAAATTTGAGATGTTTTTTTCAAAATCAGTCTCTGCGGCTCTGCATGCAAGAATCGATTTGCAAGAATTACAGATTACCTTAAAGTTTGTACACTGTTCCTAGTGTCCGGAGGAAAACCACTGAAAAGAGCCTGAGCAGTAGAGTATTGAAAAGTTCCCGGAGTAAGAGGAGTAACTAATTTTTAAGCTATGTTAGATCGGAGGTTTTTGACAGGTTTACTGATTTCTAGTTGCAAGTAGCAGGGAAGGCTATAGTTATCATTACATACTGACAGAGAATGTGAACTGCTTTAGGAACGAGAAATCCCTGTGTTATATATATAGGCATCCAGCCTAAGTTAATAATGGTAGATACTGTAGATATTTTGTTGACATATAACTTACTTACAACAAAGCTAGCCATAGCAAACTGGAGTTTTTGTAATCTAGTACACGCTTTTTTTTTTATAAGAACAACTTTATAAGAACAACGAGGCTCAGATTGGCCGAAAATTAAGAACAATTTAAGAAAAAACTCAGGCTGAGCCGCTGAAAAAAGTGAAACTGTTTCTAGTTGAAACTTTACCAAATCTTGGAGTTTACGTTCACAATGCAGTAAAAACACCAACAGAAGTGCACCGTTTCTCATTTATTATTGTCTATCATTGTCCCAAATGATATATTTATTCATGCCACTTAAAAGGTTCCTCGTCCGATCGCGACACTAGCTTCAACAGTTGCACATGTATGTGTACCTTTTTGTTTTGATTTCTCATCACTCATAGAAATAACAACAATTTAAGATTGACATGAGGCTGAAATAGCCGAAAAATTAAGAACAATGAGCCTCGGCAAAGTTCACTGGTTCTTATAAAAAAAGTGTGTAGCTAAAGAATTCGGAAGATTAAGGTGTCAACTAAAATTTTGCGCAATCTTAAATCAGTAAGATCTTAGCTTTCTTTAAAGTTTTCAGAGTCTGTGTCAGGATTCGAATATTGCACTGATGTGAGTTTTCCATTTGTGGTTAGATTCTAAGTGACCGCCGAGTCGCTTTGTATTGTCGATACGCTCAGGGGGGAGGGGGGGGGGTACTGGGGATCTTCAGTCCGGGATCATGTATATAATTCTTTAGGGGGTGCACCAACAAGCCAGTTGCGAGGTGGAGATCAGCATATTAGAACTTAACCTAAAGTGTGTATAAAAAAAATCTGAATGCAGGGCTATTACAACAACATCATATTTGGGCAGGTTTAATGGTATTTCGAGTAGCCGTGGTATTCTTTATCAAGCCAAAGCTGGAGTGAGGCGATCATGTAACGGTTCTGAAACCTGCCCAAATATGATGTTGTTGTAACAGCCCTGCATTCAGATTTTTTTTATACACACCGAGGGTGACTTCTGTTACATGCATCTCTAAACAGGAGATCCAACATCCATTTTATCTTGCGTCGTGTAGTCCTTTGCATTCAAAAGAATTTATTAACCTAAAGGTTCTAGGGCCACGTTTATGCTAATTTTGGTGCCTTTCGGAGGGGAGGGGTCACTTGAAATTGCCGACTAACACCACCGTCCTCTACAACCGGGAGTTTTTCCCCTTGGGAAAATTTTATCTTCGTATTAAGATTCAAAAGATGTTACATGTTAGTGTTTGACGTCATTCAATGTCACATGTCACGTGTCTCGGTGGTCAAGCATATCAGAGACATCTCCGCCCGTAAAGGTTAGTAAAGGTATATAATACACAACGAGAACAATATAGTGATGAAACTGATGAAGATTCTGCCTATTTACCTCGCCACACTGTTCGTGCGCTTTACAATCAGTAAGTACATATAATTTGCTCGTTACTGTTACGGCCAATAGTGGCTTGCATCTTGTATAACGAGCGGCATGCAGGCCGTTTTATACATTATCGACAAGAATAGCGCAGCTCAAAACATTTTTCTGTCATTTCATAACCAGGTATACTTAGGAGGTCCTGGAAGAGTTGTTTTTGTTTGAGCGCCTCTAACAAGACTTGATTCCTGCGTGATCGACTAAACTAACTTGTGTTCTGTTAATTAAGGAAGTTAAGACATGGTTGACGGCCATGAGAATAAATCAACAGTCACGAATTGTAATGGCCTACACAGTTTGTCAGAAATTTAACAGTCAACAAGGTTCTACAAAGTGA
Organism: Hydrozoanthus sils; assembly: GCA_027575215.2. Lineage (NCBI taxonomy): Eukaryota > Metazoa > Cnidaria > Anthozoa > Zoantharia > Hydrozoanthidae > Hydrozoanthus > Hydrozoanthus sils. Next base: position 5,184 of record JAOBRD020302315.1, on the reverse strand, counting down.
CATGATCTTATTGAAGAAAGCTATAAAGATGTGTGATTATGTATTTTAAAATTGTGTGTGCACGTCTCTCAGCTCAACCAACACTGATTCACGCAGTCCCCGTCGGAAGCGGGGAATAATTATTTCGTCATTAGTAGTTTCCATGTTAGAATATTTTGAATCTGCTGAATACTGACTCTGCTTCAATGCTATGCTCACAGCTCCCCCCTCTTCCTTATCAATTTCGTTCCGACAGGCCTGTCACGCGATATAAACAGCGCTTCTCAGGTCTTAATTATATAGCCACTTGAAAATTACCTTGGCGTTTCTTCGTTGCAGTGATGCGCCTCGACTCGCTCAAAGAACTCATGAGGATAAACAAAGTTAAACTCCTTTACAATCCAAAAATTAATGCCGGTTTTGTTTTTTCTACCAAAACCTCCCTTTGTCTTGGACCCCGCTGTTCGAAGTTAACAAAACTAAACCGCTAAACTGCAAAAAATGTTTTAGCAGTTGAGATATTGATTAGAATAACGACAATTGTCAAGTGGACCTAGCTAAGCTTTGCCGTAAAAACAAAAGTCTGAAACCGTTACTTCTTTTTCAAACGTTAGTCATGAAAAGATTAGATCCTAAAGGTCCTAGGGCCACGGTTGTGCTCATTTTGGTACCTTTCTGGGAGACGGGAACAATTTGAAGTCACCGACGCACTATCGTCCTTTATAGCTGGGAGTTTCTTTGCATCGCGTATCGTCGTGTTAAGTCAGAAGAATGCATTATTGAAAAATGTTGTCAAATGTTTGACGTTATCTAGGGTCAAGTTTTACCTTTCGGCGTCTTTGCAAGTGAAGTCGAGACATCGCCAACCTTAAAACGCGTACGGTAGAATCGAGAACAATATAATGATGAAGATTCTGCTTGTATACCTCGCCACGCTGTTCGCGTACTTTACAATCAGTAAGTACATGTAATGTACTCGTTACTGTTACTACTGCTATTCGACAATGTAGGTCATATAAGACATATAATAATTAATATACATCTATTGGCATCAATAGTTCAATATAATTTTCGATCATTTTAGTTAAAGGTGTCGAGTGGTCCTTAACATGCTTTTGAGGGCAATTATCTGCAAGTTTCACGGATTTTGCGTCTTACGAAATTGCGGGCAAGTCGAGCCAAACCAAGCCCATTTGTAAACGCAGTTTAAAATAAGGCATAGTATTAGTGGATGTCCTTGCAGCAGTCGGTTACTGTGATCGGGCAAATTTAATTTAATACGCTACATCATGCAGTTAGATCAACCTTTCAAACAGTAGCAAGGATGAATTATGGGTCGAAAAAAAGTTGTTATTAGATGGCGTCTACAGAGAACCAAGAAAACCGACCGTACACCGACCGGCAGTTGCTACCTCACGCGGTCTTCAAACTTTATTCGCATCTCATTGAATGATCGACAAACTTTTGTTTGCCCTTTGCAAGTCCTTCGGTAGTTTGCAAAGTAATTATTTACTTGTACATTGTTTGTTTGTTATCGTCCACGAAGCGCCTCAGCTGCAAGTTAATTTTGTAATAAAATTACTAACAGTCACGCAATAAGGGGTTACTTTGTTTAATATCTACACGATTTGTCAGAAGTTTAATTGTCCGTAAGTGACATAATCTTATTGAAAAAAGCGATGAAAAACATTTCAATGTCAACGATGCGAAAAATTCAGAATATTACGAAGTTGGGTATGCATGGCTGAGCAAATTATTTTGAGCATCACGTGATATCAGGAACGGCATCAGTCGTCGACGCCGCGACTAACAATAATCACATGTCCTGCTTGTCCTTTTTTACCATTTATGGTTAGTTTGCTATCTCCTCTGTCCGATTTACGCTTTGAGAATAGAAAAAGCCATGAAAGTGATTTTTTTTAAAAGGAAGTGAAGATTGATCGAATTTCTGTAAGCCGTTCTCATAGTCGTAAAAACTTCAAAACTAAGGTTTTTATTTCGTAGTTTTCAAGACGACGGCGTGCAGGTGGCCCTCATGATGCATTCCAACGTGCAGCTATTGAATTCTCTATTGTTTACTGCCGTCGTTGCTAAGCTCCCGCATAATCACAGTAGCGCTCAACTTAACTCAGCCTTTTCTTCGTTGCAGTGATAGGCATCGACAATGCGTACATGCGCTACGCAGCTCGACTCATTTAAAAAATTAGCGCTCAAAAAGCACATGTGGATATTTGAGTTGACACCCCGTTCAGTCCAAATATTCGTAACTTTATGTTTTCTTTACAAATAACTCTCTTCCTTCTGGACCCGAGTGTTTAAAGCTAAAAGGCTAAACTGCTTTTGGCCTTTCGTTATTGCTACTCCATAAAACTGCAAAGCAAATAAACAATCTTTTCAACAGTTTGGACACGAATTGAAATACACACAAGCTATCTCGCGCGACTTTGCATTTTGATTGCTCAAAAAATTACAGCTTTTGAAAGAGATTTGAAATTTTCTTTGAGAAGCACTTTTTGTATGCAGTGATATCCCGAAGTATGAGGTTTTGTTGAGATGAAAATGTTTTCAAGACACAACTTGCAAGGACATGTGATAGCGAAATAGTATTAAAAGCCACTGTTACACGGTGAAACTTGAGTTGAACTGTTGCATGAGTTAAAAGCTGGCTTCACTTTGAAGTAGTTTCCCTCGCAGTCGTCATTACCAATCGTGGTCCCTCCCCTTTGCGGGAAGACTAACTTTCAATCTCGGTATCATTTGCTGGAGACCTGGGCCCAGTTGTTCGTGAAATATAACCCAGGGTTAAATTTTTTACCTACAGAGACTAATTTGAGCCGTGTAATTTTCCGTGGAAAACCAGAACAGTATTTCACAAGAACCGTTAGTTTCGTTATAGAAGAAATTATTGCTTGAATTTTGGCTTGACTACAGGGTTAAAGCTAACCAGCCTTTGAACAACCCAGCCCTGATGAATGGCTTAACCCAGGGTTAAAGTTAACCAGCCTTTGAACAACCCAGCCATGAGGGTGTAAGCTGGAACGCATTTTGTGCGCCTTTCTTTTCAGTGTCAGACCTGCCAATCTTGAAAGACCTGAAAACTTAAAGTCCCTATCAAGCTTATTATTTTAAGTTCCAGAAGAAATGTAGAACCCTTTAATAACAGTAATTTTCGAAAATAAAACCTTTTCTCGCCGTTCCTGTTACATTTTTTAGACTTGAAGCGTGCAATGATGATGTAGCAGAAGGCATATGACGTAGCACGAGGCATGAAGCAGAGACAATCTTTTTTATCTCAAAAATTCAATTCTGGATACAATAGTCACATTGTTATAACTTTAATCTGTGAGTTATTCCCTTGAAATTGTTTGAAATAAGAATTTTATGGCATTTTTTAACAGAAATGAAATTTTTTAAACAAAAACCACATAACTCATTGCTGCTACGTCACAGGTTACCAGTGCTCGGTCAAAATTTACATTCCAATCTTTTTTTGATTAAAAAGCGTACTTAGACGTGGAAATTTTCTATTGTTAATCAATTTTTGAGTTTACAGATGACAACAGTTTTAATCTGGAACTTAAAAAAATAAGCTTGATAGGGACTTTAGGACCTAACTTTTTAGCCTTCAAAAACTGGAGATTTGAGAGAAAACGAGGTAGGGAAAGCAGAAAGTCAAGGAGCCTTGCTCCCTCAGAAATTATCTTGAAAGGTTCGGCACAGTTTCCGGCTTCGTCGCTGTTGATATTGGTCGAGCCTGAGTGAAGTGAAGGCTAAAGATATTCTAATTTACGAACCTTTGTCGTAAAAATTGCTGGAAGTTGCCCTTCGTATAAAGCAGCGAGCGTCTTAAACAGCATTCGTATTAAGCTTTTATCCATTTATGACAAAAAAATGTATAAATGACATATGAACTAGAGTATTGTACGATAATGTACAACAGGTCGTGACAACTTTTTTCCGGACTATAACCCGCGGGCTATCTTTTAATTTTACCTTGTATTGGAGAAGGTGCGGGTAATTTACCAATGCAGGTTATTTGTTAGGTTCTGAAGTTGATCTGGCTACAATATCAGCATTCAAGTTTTTTTTACGGCCAACCGGTATCACTTAAATTGTCCTTGCTACCTGAAAACAAACGAAAAATGTTGCGATAATTTAACAGTTAAACGTGATGCTGTAAGTGGAAGAAATGAATGAGTAAGTGTGCGGGTAATATGTTGACTTTTGTTTCTCTTAGTAATAAAAATGTGGGGTTATCTGCAGTGCAGTATAGTCCGAAAAATAGTAGGTGAAAATCGTGTGATTTGGCAGGTCTGGGGGTAGTAGAGGTAACAGGAACTCTTTTCTTTTCCAGCTTGTGCTCTGGAATGCTACAGCTGTAACAGCCAGACTTCCTGGGAAGAATGCAAGGCAAACACAACGAAAGTCTCGTGCTCAGGCTCTTCGCAATGTCTAAAAGGTGAAGTGACCTGCAAAAGCGGTGGCAATACCAAAAAGTTCTTTTATAAGACGTGTAGAAAAGCTGGCAGCAGCGAATGCTCGGCCCAAAAAACGCCATCTTGCAGCTCGCTAGGAGGGATCAGCTGGAGTTTCTCGACCAGCAGCAACTGTTGCAGCGGTGATCTTTGTAACGCAAGCTCAAACAATGTTGTAAACAGCTTTCTGGTATCCCTGTGTGTGATTCTCATGTTGTTATTGCTCTAGCTGGGGAATGTGATTGGTTGGGATCATGAAACACACATGATTGTTACTTGCCCTTTTTTATTCATATATTTCATGAAAAACTTTTGCTTTCCTGTAGCACTAGTAAAATAAATGCAACGAAAGGCGAACAGTTAATCTGAAACCAAGCAATATCCAGTAGCTTTGAAATGTATAACCACTTGTATAGACAATAAAGATTTTTTCCAGTGCTACTGCTACTGATACAAAAAGCTTTGACAATATGTAATACAATTTACGTCATGTCAATAAAGCAATTTGTTACTGTTACTGTTACTGTTACTGCTACTGCTACTGCTACTGCTACTGCTACTGCTACTACTACTACTACTACTACTACTATACTACTACTACTACTACTACTACTACTACTACTACTACTATACTACTACTACTGCTACTACTACTACTACTACTACTACTACTACTACTACTACTACTACTATACTACTACTACTACTACTACTACTACTACTACTACTA
>JAOBRD020302209.1:0-22142 GCA_027575215.2 Hydrozoanthus sils | reverse complement strand
CTCTTGTTTATAAGACCATCTACTGTACTGTTTAATTGCTTTCCATTTGCATTTCTTTTAAAACATCAAATTGTTAATTGATAGGTATGAGCTGTAGAATTTAGAACAATGATACACTGAAATACAATAATTATAAACTTTGATTGTGCTACCAAGTAGAACATTAACTATAATGACAGCAAATAGACAAATTATTAATGGTAAGGCTTGTAGTTTGTTTACTTTCACACTGTTCCATTCCAGTTGTTTCACTCACAGATGTTTGTGGAATAAATTCTCTATTTATTGTGACACACAACATTAAATTTTTTTATGTGTTGTGAAACAGTGTGACTCTCATTGTAACTTTGATTTGTTTCTCAAATACAGTATGTTTTATCTTGTTATTTCAAAACATTTTTTGTTAGCTTTTTATAAGCCCACCTGGATTTAAACCCCTCCAGATTATGATCCCACCCAAAACTCTTTACGAAGTAATATTACATCAGCCCAGAGTTTGACATGGGATCTTAAGGTATTGTACCTAAAGGTCTACAAAATTAGTATGAAGACACCACCTTCAGGTACAAAATATGTGAAGATAGCCACCCCTGACCAATAGCACAAATGTTGAGGTGCCAATTCCAGACATAATTGTAAAGATACCTGCTCCAGGTTTTTTTGGTTGAAAAGTTGCCCTCAAAGTTTCAAACATATTCCTTCGAGTCTTCTTCTGTCTCTTAAGTGAAATCTTCACTTTTTTCAACATTTATTATCATTTTAATAATAATGATAATAATAACAATATTTAGCATTTATATAGTGCCATTTCTACATGTAGATGCTCAAAGGCGCTTTACAATGATTTACAGTAGACTGTGGTATTGAGGGTCGTAGATAGTCTGCTATATACGGCTCACAATTATATTAATAAGAGTTGCCCTCCGTTAGTTCTAGACAGACCACAACACTGGGATCATCCTACTCTTTTCGACAAGGGTTTTTTAAGTCCCCCGATAGGAGATCAAGTTTAACATCCTTATCCGAGAAGACACAAAGGGCTAACTATTTGTAGATGTTAGGGCATAGGCAGGATCTTCTCCTCAATTATTTTAAGACCCTGAGTGAAGGTCCAGCACCAGGAATCGAATCCAGGCCTCCTGCACAACAGACTGGCGCCTTACCAACTGTAGGCTAACCGAGTGGCAGTTTTCAGTGCAATAGTAACATTAAATATTTATGTTGTTGTTCGTTGATTCGGTTATGAATATGACCATGTCAGTCAACATTCAGCAGTGTGTCTGCTGATGGCTGATGAGACCGGTGCAGGTACGGAAACCCCTGCCACAGGTCTGGCACCAGAGAGAAGGAGGTGTATTGATGGAGTTTTCGGCTCGAGCCTTTCTTGCCCAATTTTTTTTCTTTGGCGGCACTGGATTGTTGAACTTCCAAGTGAAGGGCACCCTTTTGAGTCATGCTTCGCCAGGCTGGTCTGTCAGATGCAGCGTTTTCCCATGAGGAGACATTGATGTTGAAGTCCTTGAGGTAAGATTTCCGGGAGTCTTTGAAGCGCTTGCGCAGTCCTCCTACCTTCCTTTTCATCACATAGCATTCAACACACAGTCATCAGCAAAGAGGAGATCTCTGATCATGGTATCTTTGACTTTGTTGACTGCCTGTAGACGCCTGGGGTTGAACAGTTTCCCATCACATCTGTACCTGATGGGGATGCCAGGAGAAGTATCTCTGAAGGCATCTGTCAGCATCGCCGAGAACATCAGACTAAACAGCGTGGGGGCAAGGACATAGCCTTGTTTCACTCCATTGATCACCGGAAATGGGTCCGAGGCATTTTCATCTTCAAGCACTTGGGCCATTATCCCATTGTGAAACTGCCTGATGATCTTCACAAACCTGTCCAGGCAACCAAACTTGGACATGGTCTTCCACAGTCCCTCTCTGCTAACGGAATCGAATGCTTTTATGAGGTCTACGAATGTCATGTAGAGGTCCTGATGTTGCTCAATGTTCTTCTCCTGTAGCTGGCGAGCAGCAAAAAACCAAATCAATGGTGCCTTGACCTGCGCAGAATCCCCATTTTTCAGGGAGGTGGCCTTGTTCGAGGTGCTTCAGAAGACGAATCAAGAGGACGCAGGCCAAGATCTTGCTGGCTGTCGCAAAGAGAAAGATTTCTCTATGATTGTCACATGATCGCTTGTTTCCCTTTCTCTTGTATATGTGGATGATTGTGGCATCTTTGAATTCTTGAGGGAGGGTCTCATTATCCCAGAAAGACTTGAACAATTCTGTTAACATTGTGAGAAGAGCAGGGCCACTGGATTTGAACACTTGTACAGGATGGCCATCAGGACCTGGGGCTTTTCCACACACATTTGCTTGATTGCCTTGGCAACCTCATCCTCAGAGGGGGGAATGTCAAGCTCTGGGTTGACAGCCACCTTGGGGAGGCATTGAATCACTGCATCATTTATGGACGAAGGTCAGCACGCCATTGAAGCGTTCTGCCCATCTTTCTAAGATCTTGTTCTTATCTGTATTCAGTTTCAATCTGTCTGTGCTAAGCATGGGTAGGCTGCCAGATGTTGGTGGGCCATATATGGTCTTGAGAGAGTCGAAGAAGCACTTAGTATTGTGTCTGTTGGCATAGCCTTGGATTTCATCAGCCTTGTTGCTGAGCCAGGTGTCTTGCACGATGTGCAGCTTTCTTTGCACTTCTTCATGCTTGCTGATGTAGGCATCTTTCTTTGATTCGGAGGTGGGGTCACTCGGGTGGGCTCAGTGGAGCTGGTGCTTTTCTTCCAGCAGGGTCTGGATTTCGACATCGTTCTCATTGAACCAGTCTTGATGGTTTCTGGTTGCCAGGCCAATCACTTGAAGGGCAGCAGAGTGAACCGTTGACTTCAAAGAGTCCCAGTCACTGCCAGTAGCCTCGTTCAGCTGACTTTCGAGGGTGGAAACAAGCTCTTGCTGTACAGATCATTGGGAGTTTCAGCTTGTTGGTGTTAAGTTGTGTCGCAACTTTCTGTCCTTGGGGTCTTCGCATAGGCTGAATATGGTCACTTGTACGTCCCGTCTGTCCTTAGCCCTGACGATATAGTCAATGAGATGCCAGTGCTTGGAGCTAGGGTGCATCCTGACGTCTTGTTGCAGGTTGGGAGATGGAACACAGTGTTGGTGATGGCCAGGACATGTGTGGCGCAGGTCCTGAGTAGGAGGAAACCGATACTGTTGCATTTCCCTACTCCATGGTGTCCGATGATTCCTTGCCAAACCTGGTGGTCTTGACCTATGCAAGTGTTGAAGTCACCGAGGAGGATGAGCTTGTCCAACTGCGAAACAGCAGAGATGAGGGCTTGCAGTTCTTTACGGAACTATTCCTTGACTTCATCTGGGTTGGTCATGGTTGGAGCGTAGTCACTGATAAGGGTAGTGGATCTCTTCCTGCTAAGGGAGAACTTGAGTTTAATGAGGCGATCATTCAGACCTTCTGTGATGCTATCGTGCTTCTTGACAAGATGGTGTTTGATGGCAAAGCCAACACCTGCCTCATGTCACTTGTCTCTGCTGTGGCCACTCCAGAAGAAGGTGTATCCGCCGCCATCCGAGCTGGCCTTTGTCAGGAAAGCGGGTTTCACTGAGGGCTGTGATGTCGACTCTGTAGCATGTGAGTTCTCTTGTTACTAGGGCTGTTTGTCGTTTGGGTTTCCTTATGTTGAGGTGGTGGAATTGTGAAGAGTTCTAACGTTCCAATGATGCCAAAGTTAGTTTCATTGTTTTCTTGATGTTTTGACTGCATGAACGGGAAACCCGCCAGCTGCGGTAAACAGGCCAGGTGATGGTGGAACAGGCAATGTTTAGAGCACCTTTTCCAGCTACATCCTTATTCTATGGAGGCAAGCAGAGCGGCTTAAAGAGGGCTGCTTGGTCACCAAGGATGCTGTCGAACTTTCCTGCTGCTCCAGTCCAAGAGAGAGCGACCACAGGCCCTGAGCCGCCTATGTGCAGGTTCGTGACTACAGCTTCCAGTGTATCCGCACCTGCTGCTTCGCCACTCCCCGATCACCATAGGACTTGAAGGATGTCAATGATGGTGACTAACATGACTTGTGTTGAATTTGGATTATAGTGAGGGAGGCTTACGCAGCACCAGTCTCACTCTCTTGTCCCAGGAAGCTGTGTCCAGTGGCAAGACGAAGTCGAGACAGCTGGAGACTCGCCAGGATGCAGAAGCTGTTGGATAGGTGTGAGTACGCCATCTAGCTGCCTAACGGGGCTTCACTCCCGTTAGTTTATTGAGTATACCCTTAGCCTTTGACCACCCAAGGCCAGTCTGCAAGGTACACAGCAGGAGATTTGGTATGGTAGAAGGCCGTTGGCTCACATGAGCTCATTTGCCTTTTGACAGCGCTAGCTCTTGTTTTTAATGCTCTTGGGTGTCCACCCACCCTGCTCGTGAGTGAAATACTAGTAGGGGAGCCGGTTTAGTCGCTGACGACCTGACTCATGCACAGGTAGTATTGGTTTACATGTTTTACCAGTAGCAGATCAAGGGACCTGACCTGACAGAAAATATATTTCTAGTTAACAACATTTCTACAAATTCATTACTTTGTTTGTAGAATGTGTGGCACAGCTCCAAAAGCAACTGAAGGATACAGAAAACTCTCTGGAGGCAAGCAAGAAGAAAAGCAGCAAAGAAGAAAAGATTTTCCACCAGGAGGCATCAGCAAAGGTATGTAGTATGATAAACTAATTAAACTTTGGCTTTGATAAAACAACAGTGTGTATTGTGTTAAATTACATAATTATGCTTAATGTTGCTACCGAGTTTTTTTTATAAATAACATTGTGTTACTCTACGTTAGAGTGGGAAAATTTAATATACAAAAAACAAATCATTTTTCTAAACAAGTCAACCGAATTTTTTTATTATTTGATAGAATTAGTCATTTGTATTAAGTATATTTATGGTGATGTTACAATTATAATAATTCATTTTAAGTGGTCATGAATTAGCTTGACATCAAACTTTAACAATTGAAAACACCTCAGTTTGCTCATTTATGTGCTTAATAAGAAGTTATTTTTAGCATTCATTTTTCTTCATCACTAATTTGTATGCAGCCCTATACTAAGAGTCAAGTAACTCTGATTTAGAATAACCAAACAGTGTTAAAACTTTGTTTTTCAAAAACTTTAAAAAAGTCTAGTAAAAGTCAGCATTGAAAAGCACAATAATTAATTTATTGTTTTGAGAGACTTGTTTATTTTTATGTTGTTTTAATTTGTAATTGAAGTCTTTGTAAAGCTTATTTAATTTTTAGATAAAAAATAGAACCCTTAAGTAATAGTAATTTTCAAAAATAAAACAGTTTCTCGCTTTTCCTGTTACATTTTTTGGCTTGAAACGTGCAAAGCTGGCATAGCGTGAGGCATGTGATGTAGAGTGAGGCAGAGACAATTAATATTATCTCAAAGTAACGAATCAATAAATCAATGAGTTGTTCTGTTAAAATTCTTTGGAAAAAAACTTTTTATCTTTCTTAATAGAAAAGAAGATTTTTGAACAAAATCCACACAGCTTTACCAGGCCCTAGCTGGCTTGGTTGAAATTTACACTCCAATCATTTTTGTTTTATTTTTTTTCATAAAAAATAACTTAGCAGTCAAGTAAATTATCTTCAGTTATTCAAATTCTGATTTTATAGATGACAACAGTTTTAACGTAAAAAGGAAAATAACAAGGTTTAGGATTTTAATGTTTTGAGAAACTAATTTTTAGGCAAATGTCATTGAGCAGCAGAAACAGCAGATCAGGCAGGTGGAAGAGGAAAAAGACAAACTACACAGTGTCATTCAAGAACAAGAAAGGTAAACAATATCTACGAAAATGAATAAAATAATATTTTTGTGCCCCATTGTTTAAGTTGATAACCATTTGAACCCAGTGTTCTGTTTAGAGTTTTGTTAAAAGAGTTAACAATGGATGCATTAAAATTTGGTCCAAAAATTGGTCAGGGACTAAGATCTGATACATGTACACACTAACATTTAAAGTTTTTACTGTAGATGTACAGCTTTATTTGGCAACCAGACTTCCTGTCAGACCTGTCAACTAATTTGCTGTGACGAGTTGAGCAACTCAGTCGAGTCAACTTGACAACATTGCAGACAGCTTGAGATGAGTCACCAAGTTGAGACAACCAGTCAATAGAGAGACCTTAAGTACAAGTCCTCCGTGTTTTCTCTGAGGCAAACCGGATATCAAGTATCAGTAGTTGACCTGTACTTACACACATCATGTAGTCATGGTGAAACTAGTACAACCACATTATGTCCTGAAACTACTGTTCTACTGGTCAAATGAAGTCAAGCGACTTCTGATCCTGGCAGGGTTTAACCAGTGACCTCTAAACAGATTTACCAAATGAATGCATAACCAACTGCCAGCTACTGTGAGAGTTGTGCTACAGTGGAACCCCGCCTTACGGCCACCTTGTTATAACGGTCGCTTGTTGTTTGGCCCGCTCGTCGAATAACCATACTTTTTTTATAAAAAACCTCGTTAATATGGTCACCCCATTATTATGGCCATTTTTTTTCTGGCCCGTAGGTAATGGTATTAACGGGGTCCCACTGTATTTTGGTAGTCTGTGATTATTAGATCTGGCTAACTGCATAAGTGTACTCACTTTGTACTTTCACAATTGCCCACTCTTGTTTTGTCCACAGCATGTACTCAGAGATGGAAGAGAAATGTAATGCCCTGGAAGGTTAGTAAATATGTACAAAGGTTTCTGAACTTTATGAAGTATCATAAAACTAGATGCCATTTAGGCGTGAACTTGGGCTTCCTATGGGTTCAACTAGGCATTGAAACTGGGGGTACAGTACCTTCTGCTGGAGTGAAAGAAATAATTGGTGAACAGAGATTAATAAGGACATTTAATATGTTGAAGCTACTGAGTATTGGCTCTGGGTTGCGCAGTTATTGTGAGAATTTATAATATTATTCATATCAATAGTCTATGTTACGGTTGATTGCAAATTTAAGCCGGCATTTTTACTATTTTTTATTCCCTGATGATGCTGTAAATCGTCGAACGAGCTCGGAACATTGTTGTAAGAACTTTTAGTCATTTCTAATTTTTTAGCAGTAGCTCTAGGCTCAATTTGAATTCTAACTTTTTCGAATACCATAGAGCAATAAAAACAGGGTTCGAATTATATTAGCAGATCGCAATTCGCAAAATCATGTTTTGTTTCAATTCTTGTGTACGAAGAGGTATAGCCGAAATATATACAAATTCGGGACAAAGTGGTTTTCCTTGACCTTTGGATCATGATCTGAATTCTGTCATATTTATTTTCAGGGAAGTATTAACGCGTTCCTCATTTCTAATACATCACACAAGAATACAAAATGAGGCAATACAGCGGATATAAAAACGGCACTAAAGTTCATTAAAACAAAAGCAGTTAAATAAATGTGGTAGATACTTGCTCTTTTGGTTTGACATGGTGCCCTACTTGTGGTCCTTGATTTTTAATTCTAAGCGACTGACAGAGTTGACAGTATATCAGGTTTCTTGCATTCATCTGTATCAAAGCTTTCCGCGTAAATGTTCTTAGTCAAGTTAATAATTGTAAGGTTAGTTTTGTCAACTCTATTTCTGCTGTGTTCACATTTAGTACTCGTGTCACTTTCTGCCTTCTCAAACATCTCAACGAATAATGAATTGTGGTGACTTGAAAAACCCCAAACATGTGCGCAGATTACACAGGAAGCAGAAAACTCAAAATTACGCAAATGCGCCAGAACTGACTTTTTGAAAACTGCGTTTTAATGCTCGGGTTCTTCCACAGGAAGTCCGAGTAGCAAACATTGTTCTGAGAAGTAACATGCTCAGGCAAGGTTAGACATTTGGACCTTGACTGCGTGTGTTGCTTCATTTTTCTTTTAAAATTAAAGGACTTCTGACAGTTGTTATTCCTTTAACATTACCCACAAGCAAGTTTTTAAGCTATTGATTGTCAGACCTACACTCAAGATTAAGTAAACGAAGTTTCAGCCAAAATCGTTAAGGGTACATTCCTTTTGTAAAATCCAAATCCGGATTCCTGAATCTAAAACTGGCTTTAGCGTTCCTTTTTTCAAAAATTTCATTAATCTTATTTTGGATTGCAATCTGAAGAATCCACTCCCGAATTAAATTTGAAACCGGTTCCAGATTTTTTAAAAGGTCTGTGTTCCATTTGAAAAATAAGTGAATCAAGATTTTGATTTATGCCTACCACGTGGGTTTAGCGCACATGCGCAACAAATGACCAAAAATCTGATTTGTGATTTTCTGTTCCATTATCAGGAAATCTAAACAATCCAGATCTTAGGAATTGGGATTTGGATTGTACAAAACAAAAACAAAAAAAAAACCCAAGAAATCAGCTCAAATTTTCAAATTGTGTGTACCAGGATGACTGGGCCAGGACATGGTTGAACGACCGATTTGCATGAGTTGAGGTGTGACAAAAAATTTCGGCTCTCACCTTGTAATGTGAGAGGTAATTTGCAAATCCCAATTGAAAGCAGGGCATACCTCCCTGCGGTACTTGCTGGAAATCTATGGGGAGATAACCCAGATGTCAACGGCATAGCCTTAATTACTTTCAACACTAATTAGGTGAAGTCACTATTAAAAACCATTATTTTAAGCGAAGGTGTGTTGTGTATATGAAAATTCGTGAAAAGAAGTCAGAACATTAATATTTATCAATGGTATACAAGTTCCAGTCAACACAGACCACCTGATGACCAATGACCACAAGAGTCAAATGTTGGTGTGGCTCTCGCTTTACCAGTGCCAAAAACACACCTCTAAAAATGTACTCGGCATGACTAGAGCTTTTATTTTTCACCACCTCAAAACAGGAGAAAAATAAGTAGGAAGTGCTTGCTAGAAAAGTCCTAGCTTGAAAACCACCATTAATCTAGTTAGTCGAATCAAGATGTGTGAGCACTGCAATCAGTTTTCTGGGTCATGGTATTCAACCTTTATGACATTTTGTAGAAAAACACTATCGTGACTCTGTTATTTTCTTGCTGCGAATAATTTGTTGGATGGTGTATTTTAGTTCAGCGGAGCAGTCAAAGTGAGACAATTCACAAACAGATGAAAGATTTGGAGTATTCTGCTGACAGAGAAGAGAGGCTCAAGAAAGAGATCGAGGTACTTTAGAATGCTGATTCTATGCACAGAGATTCCATTTTTGACTTTAGATATGGTTGCACGTTGGCCAATATCAAAAATTTTATTTGAGACTAGTTGTTTTTTGCAGCTTTGAGAATCCTGCTGTTTCTGCCTAGTGACATTGTTTGTTTCTACACAGCAATACCAAGAGCGAGTGAAGTCACTGGAAGAAAGCGTTGAAGCTGAACGTGCAGCTCACCTTGAAACCAAGTTCAACTCAGAAATTGTGCAGGTGAGAACTGAGTCTTTTTGTTTTGTCTGTTCATGCCCCTAGTATTTGCTCCAATGAAGAGTAAAAGTTCAAGACGTTGGCACCTTAAAACGTCGGACGACCAAAGGTTGAAACAAGCGACTTTTCGTTGTTCCCAACTTAGCTATTTTAATTAAAGTGGAATAGGGAAAAGCAACAAACACGGCAACATCAATAATGACGGCTTACAAGAGGATCAAAATTTAATTTAAATTACATTGCAATGTCGTAGTATTGCTGCATCCTTTGAAACCAGGCTTAAAGATATGTAACACGACTCATGGTCAATTTTTCTTTGATACACACACATTATAAGTGCATTATTACAGCGCACCTGTTCTGTCTCTGTTTGTAGTTACGAGTGAGAGATCTAGAAGGAGCAGTTGAAGTGGAGAAGTCTGCTCTTGATGAAGCCAGACAGAATATGGGGATGATTAACCAACAAAAAAGGTTTTTGTTAAAATTGTGAACAGTATCTTGTTTTGATTTTGCTGATTTATAGATATTGATGATGAAAGTGGTGTTGTTGTTGATGTTGGTAATAATGATCTTGATGATGGTTCTGGTAATAACAGTGATGGTAATGAAGTTGATGATGGTGTAGGCGATGATGATGGTTATAATGAAACGATGATTGTAAATAATGACGATGATGATGGTTATGGTAATAACGATGATCGTAATTAATGATGGTGGTGATGGTTATGGTAATAATGTTGATCGTAATGATGGTGATGATGGTTTGGTAATAATGATGATCGTAGTTAATGATCATGATGATTATAGTTATGGTAATAACGATCGTAGTTAATGATGGTGATGATGGTTATGGTAATAACGATGATCGTAATTAATGATGGTGATGATGGTTATGGTAATAACGATGGTCGTAATTAATGATGGTGATGATAGTTATGGTAATAACAATGATCGTAGTTAATGATGGTGATGATGGTTATGGTAATAACGATGATCGTAATTAATGATGGTGATGATGGTTATAGTAATAACGATGATCGTAATTAATTCCTGTGATGATAGTTATGGTAATAACAATGATCGTAGTTAATGGTTCAATAAAATACAATACAATTTATTATTAGTCTTCCTGTAAAGGCTTTTCAAAACTATTTTACAAGAATATTTAAAAAGTCTATCTATTAAAGCTATTTACAATATGTTATAAAAGAAAATTAACTTGTAGCTTAAGTGATAATCAATAAAAATAGAACAATTAAATTGTATTAAAATCATTGAAATGATGGTGACGATGGTTATGGTAATAACGATGATCGTAATTAATGGTGTTGATGGTTATAGTAGTAAAGATGATGGTAATGGTGGTTTTGATGATGGTTATGGTTATAACAGTGATGGTGGTGTTGATGATGGTTATGGCAATAATGATGGTAGTGATATTGGTAGTGGTTATGCTAATAATGGTGATGGTAATGGTGGTGTTAATAATTGTTATGGTATTAGCGAGAATGGTAGTGATATTCATGATGGTTATGGTTATAACTATGATACGTGATAGTTTTGATGATGGTTATGATAACGATGATGGTTATGGTGGCTTGTTGGTGGCTATGGTAATAATGGTAATGGTGGTAGTTTTTGTTATGGTATTGACGATAATGGTAGTAATGACGTTGATGATTATATTGAATATATTGAAGCGCTTGCTGTAAAGAAAGCATATTTCACTTAGGTAATTTTAGCTCTGGAAAATGTAAAAGGTTGCATACTAGGCTTGAAAATGAAGGTGTGTGTGGCTCGTTTCACGTGTTTGTTCTTGTCTGAAAAAGCGATCAGGTATGGCAATAATAGGCACATTAAAAGCACTATTTGGTTCTGGTTTTTATATGATATCAAGTTTAATAGCTGTCGGATCCAGCAGATAACACAAACCTCAGCCACGATAGTTCCCACTTACATGCTGTATCTCATTCAGTAAAATTATTAATTGTGGTGGCTGTGGTGATAATTCTAAAGACCAGGGTGGTGGTCAGGTGGAAGTGGTGTAATGACCACGGTAGGTCTGATGACATTGGTCATGGTTATTAAGGTGTTGATTGTGTAGTGGTGATGAGGACACTGCAGTGATCTAGCCATATTAATTACTTATCCACCTTGAAATTCTGGTTGAGAAACATGTGCTCTGTTAATGCCACCAGGGAGCTGGAATCCGCTCTGGAAAACCAGAAGGACTTATGTAGCTCAGAAAAAGGAAACATAGTCAAGCTGGAAGAAGAGCTGGAGTTGGAGAAGAAAAGGTTTATTGATGATCTTGATGAAAAGCAGCAAATAATTTCCAAACTCTCGAAGCAGTTAGAGGTTCATGAGCAGAACTTTGAAGCACTCAAAAGCGAATTAAGTCAGGTATGAATAAATAAATATACGTATAATAACTTTAGTTCATTGGAACATTAAGAAATTATACTCCTTCTAACATATTTCTTACTAGCCCGTTAAAAAATGGGCATCAAGTTTGCTGTTCCAAAAATTTCTTAAATATAACCATGAAGACGATCCGTGTAATTTGCTAACGCTTTACCAAATATTATCAGCTTTTCAAGATTAGCGAGGTTTAACAAGCCGTTGAACCAAAGCAAAAGGGATAGACTGTAAAACAGCAGGGCCAAGTTTTTTAAAGGCCGATTAGCACTAACCTAGGGTTAAATTCTTAACCTAAATTCTTGTTTCCAAGCTTCCAGAGACTGATTTGATCTGTAATTTTGAAGTTGTCAAGTTTTTTCCATGGAAAACTTAAACAGTATAATAATAATTGTAAACCTTTTAGTGGAGAGGAAATCAGTGCCTGAATTTTAGCTTAACCCAGAGTTAAAGTAAACCAGCCTTTGAATAACCCAACTCAGGTTAGGTCTAGCCGGAAAACGCCTTATACACCCACCTGTGTCAATTATTCTGAACCTTGGATCATACTGTGATGATTATAAAATTGTTAGAAAATGTTGATCTCGAAACAAAATAATTCCTGCTGCGTGAGCTGGATGTCCTTAGCTTGTTTTTAGACTTTAACGTTTGTTTCCATTTCTGATCAGTATAGCTACAGCTTTAAATAAGTGTAAAATAGAGCACTGACGGTCGAAGAGGTATAGGATTCACCCTCGAATGCTTCTTACAGGCTGGTTCACCATACATATGTATCGAAATAAAATGACTTGACTACATCTCTTATATTATTCCCAGGCCAAGAAAAGACAAATCCACTTGGACACAATATACGGCAGCAGCATGCGAGAACTGGAGCTACTGTTGCAAAACTTCCAAGCAGAGAAACCAGAGACAAAGAAAAAGCCGAATAGTGAGTGTCGTGCATGTGTCCACGTTGTGTTCAGTTTGTACATACGTATATTAGATTGTTACTTTTTAGGTTTTTACAGTTCTGGGACACGAGAAATCTAATTTAGATAAAAGGAATTGGCTCAGAGAGGTGACGATCCGTGTTGAATTATGGATCTGTTTTTGATGATGATGGTAAATAGGGTTTTTTTTTATCTTTTGCACATTAATGGCTCTGTAATGCCTGGCGAAAATAATTCTGGTAATCGCTGATGGTACGGTACTTTCTTACTTTCTACATTTTTGTGGTTTGCTTTCACTTTAAGCATTACAAAAATTGGGGCTGCCTGCTTTTTGTCGAATCTTTGACTTTGGATCTTAAGTGCACTCAGTCAGCTGATATTCCTTCCCAACAGTAAAAATCAGTAGCAGTCCAAGTAAGCTACAGCCAACTAGCGTAGAAGCTAAGTTTGTCGAGATCCATTTAAGATAAAATGCATGGCCATAGACTCAATTTGGACCATAGGGAAAAATGATCAGTTTTCAATCTAAAACTGGTTTACTTGAGATTAAAAAGGGATGCTCAAGTTTGTAACCATTTAGAATGAGAGACGTTAAGATACACTGGGGCCACACTTGCATCTTACAGAGTATGATCTACAATTGAACCCGCCTTACGGCCACCTCTTTATAATGGTCACTTTTTGCTTAGTCTGCCGGTTGAGTGGCGTGCTTTTTCTTAAAAAAAAACCTCATTAATACGGCCACCTCGCTATTACGGCCAATTTTTTTGGCCCCTAGGCGACCATATTAACGGGGTCCCATGTGCACTGTAGTTGGGACTACATTCTATAAATCATTTTTTTGTGTCGTGGTTGAAAAGTTTCAAGATGAGATGATTTCACCTATTTGGAAAAAGATGCTTGAATCCTTGAAGCTGGAGGGGTGTGGTTCAACTTGACGGAGTTGTTGGATTCTTTACAAGGCAGATGGCAAAGACTCTATTTCAACCATCATAATTGGCTTGTAAATTACGCGTTTTCTCTTTTCTTGTGATGCTTTTGCTTTTTGCTTTCAGGACAGAGGAGTAAGAATCCGTGGCTCAGGATTACTATTACTACTAATAATGATTATGATAATAAAAAATAATAATAATAGTATTAATAATGATAGTTTTTACTATTTCTACTAAGCTGGTAACAGCTGTACAGCTGATGCGGCTGCGTGTTACATTACAATGTTAGAAGTTTATAACTCAAATCATCAAACCCTTGAAGGCTTTTTTTATCCACTTATGGTATACAAACCGTGCTAAAAGCAATCAAATCACTGTTTAGACCAACGTAAGGAAAAGAGCAAGCAGCCTTCGCCAGCCCTTATACTCGAGAACTTGAGGCACACTCTACTGGATTATCAAAACAGGTGCTCAAACGCGTCATCTGAGGTATGTGTTGCAAGATACAGACAAGTCTGGAAAAGAGTTT
This sequence comes from Hydrozoanthus sils, assembly GCA_027575215.2. Taxonomy (NCBI): domain Eukaryota; kingdom Metazoa; phylum Cnidaria; class Anthozoa; order Zoantharia; family Hydrozoanthidae; genus Hydrozoanthus; species Hydrozoanthus sils. The sequence continues at coordinate 7,854 of JAOBRD020302209.1, read as the reverse complement.
AGAAATCATTTCACAATTCTCGATATTTAATTTGGGTAGTTAAGTGAGTATTAACAAGATTGTTTATAACTTCAGAGGTAGATGACAAATTTTAACAGAAGCTGGCTAATGAGTAAGAAAATTTGGACCACATTTGCTGCAAACTAGTTGTAAAGAAAGTTACTGAAGTAACAATTTCATTTTGCGGCAGTTAGGGACAATTCTGACAAAGCAGTTAAGTAAAAGTCAGAAAAATAGCTGATAAGCAGTTTGCCTCACATGACCCAAGGAGCCACGGGAGAACAGACAATAAGACTCAAGGCTCCCTTTAAGGTCTGCCATCCGGGACCTTAGGTTTGACGTCCTAATTTTGAGAAGGCGCAAAGGACTAACCGCTTTCAGGTGTTAGAGCAAAGGCAGCACCTTCCTAGTTATTTTAAGACCCTAAGTGGAGAACTGGCCAGGAATCGATCCTGGGCCTCCCGTACAACAGATTGACGCCCTACAAATTGGGCTAACTGGGTGGCGGTTATTGTACTCTTAGGCCCCAACCACATTAAAGCATTTTCATTTAAAAACGCATCGTTTTTAATCGGTTTTCACCTTGCAACCACACTAAAACGGATATCTTTGTTTTCGAAAAGGGAGACATTTAAAAACGCTTTTGAATCCGGAGACATTTGAAAACACATCAATATGTTCTAGTGTGGCAGCACGAAAACAGAGCTTTTCAAAATCGCTGTCGTCATGATGACGAGTTATCGAGCTAACGAAAGAAATTTGAAGAACAAATACTACTTTGTCCAGCACAAGAACAAACAATTGGGGATATTTTTTTAAATTAATGCCAACGTATTTAAAAAATTTACAAACTTGGATAACGTTAACAAAAGAACAAAGCACAACAAGCAACTAAAGAGTTTGCATGTTATTATGCGAAAACGAGTCAAAAAACAGTCACCTATATTTCTATGTAAACAACAGCAGTTTGTCCTCCAAAACTGTACGTAAAAGCTACTTACGGAATACTCTTACACGTCATTGTTCTGCATCGGCAATCAAATTACATCATTTAACATTATAAAGTCAATTAAGCGACAATCTGGCTAACACCAAACAGGTGGATTCACACTCGGAATGCATAAAAACAGCCCTCTTTTGAACACTGGTAACGAAATTGTCTTGCTCACGCTTCAAAAACGTATTAGCGTGGATGGTCGAAAACGAAGCGAAAACGATAAAAAAGCACTCTTGTGGATGCAAATCTTTTGCTCCGTTTTTACAAGGTGAAAACGATGCGTTTTTAAAAACGCATTAATGTGGTTCAGGCCTTAGTTTACTCTCGTTTTTAATGTGCCTTTCTCCAAAGGGAATAATTTTCTTGGCTCCTTATTTGTTTACATGAGCTACTTGATACCAAATGTTAAGTTGTTTCCTTTGTAGCTGGGAAGGTTGCGGGAAGTGATGGAAAAGGTCTCTTCCGAGTGTGAACGCTACAAGGAAATGGTGATGAGCCGAGATAAGGCAATGAAGGTAAATGACACTGTAGTTTATCAGACTAGTTCGTCTTCGTACCAGAACTGTAGGTCTTGAGTTTCACCAGCATGATGGGCCGAAGGTTAAATATCGTAGTTTCAAGCCCAGCCATTCTATTGTTCACAGGAAACACAGAGTGCCTTGGCTGCCGCTAAGAAGGAGATAGCTCGTGTAAACAGTGATAGAGCAGAGAAAGAGGCTTCAGTTGCTGCATTTGATATGGATCTAAAAAGGCTTCAGAAGATCCTGGATGAACAGAAAGGCCAACTGCAAGATGCAGAGGAGCAGGTTTGTTTTCACCTCCTAACATGATGCAGTTTGTACCGCGCAAGTCGGACATGTGGGAGGTCTGGGTTCGATTCCCGGCGCCAGAAGTTTATTCCGGGTCTTAAATGATTAGTGCATGCTGTGATTGCTTAAACATTAGCAAGCGATTCAATCCTTGTATCTTCCGCTACACGTAAGTTTGCAGACTTTAACTGTAGGTTTCAGGTTCTCGATTTGTTACCGGGAGACTTACAAGAACCCACAACACTTTTTGAAGAGTTGGAGATCATAGTGTTTCGATCTGCCAATCATGGTCAGAAAACAACCCCAGCTAAATAAATCTATTTGAGGACACTAATAGCATATTATAGAAGAACTGTTTACTGCGATAACTGTATAAGTTCTAGAGTATAAGCCCCAAATAACGCGCGCTCTGATTAGCTATAGTTCCATTTTTTAGTGTTATCTAGCATCATGCGCGATGCTGTTTTATTTCTTTAGTAAAGTGTTTCTGTTCACGGAAAATGTTGACGTTATTATGGTACCAGTTCGTTTTTTCCTGAGAATCCTGGTGTGGAATAGCCTCGAGCTACACTCATGGATAGTTAATCACTTGAATCACCTTATAAACAGTAATGTTGGCGACAAATAAAGAAAAAGGTTTTCATAAATAAAAGAGGGTTGAATAGACGCAGGAATTGCTAATATGAGTCAAATCGTCTTCTTCTTCATCTTTTATTGTAGAATGTGAAATTGAAGAACGTTTATAGTCAAGAAGAAGAGGTTGGTGGAAGTATTCTTAGACTGTTTTGGTGTTAATTAATGTTAGTAAGTTGTCTTAGTTTTTGGATGCTTAGGCGTTAGCCTCGGTAAGTCTCTTACAGGGCTTGAAATAACTTTAGGGCAGGCGCCGGACACATTGTTTGGACATGATTTTGCTCGGACATACGCGTTTTTGGCCGGGCAATTTAATCCATCTCAACTAGTTGCAATAGAGGCGTTGTTTTGCAAGTTACATGATAAGTACACCTTTCAGCAACAGCAACTCAAATAAAGTCGAGTTCGCAATGAAAGATGTTTTGGAAGTTTTGATTTCGACTGACAACTGGAACATTTTGCTACAGTAAATAATTTCTCAACCAAAAGTCCGTCTAGTTTAATATAATTTTCTTTTTCGGGAACATGATTGGACTGAATAATTTCCATTAAGATTGAATTAAATTTTCTTTTGAAGTGCAAATAATGTCAGGTGATCCAAGAATTTGCCGATTCCGTTGACTTGCCGTTATTCCAAGCGTTGCTCTTGAGGGTATATCAAAAAACTGTTCAAGCACAGTTGTTTTCATTGGCAGGAATCCATGCCATAAGTCTGAAAAAGTTAGGAAAATTTCATAAAAAAACGAAAATTGTAGTAGAGACCTGGAGCTTTGCTTTTTTGTCAAGGAAACTCCAGATCATGGTCAGAAATCAGGGAAATATCACAGAGTTTCTACCTGTGTCATTAATGGTTTAGCAAATAAACTTTTATTATTCTTTTCATTGTGATACTGGTATGTACCGAACAATGTTAGCGGTATATCGGGCAAGAACGATGATATAACCAATACTGGTGGCGTCACACGGGAAAACAGACAAAAACGGCTTTCCGCTTAACGGCCAAAATTTAACGGTTAGTTAACGGATTGTGAACGGTTTCCAAACCGTTTAAACGCTTTCCTTAACGCTTTTAACGGTTAGGTAAAAAAAATTAACGGCTTGCAAAATCAGATTGCCCTAGTTTTCTTAACGGCTTTTTCTGAAAACTTTAACGGGTTACACGGCCAATTTAACGGTTAAGACGTTGGATTGCAACCGTTAAACGCTCTAACTTAACGGCTTGTACTTGATGTTCTGCATTGGAGTAAAATTCGTGATTCTATAATTTTTTATAAGTGAATTCAAAATTAATAGAAATCGCATATTTTAATAATGTTCCGGTTTAACAAACACTCAAACGAAGTTGTCGAAGTTGTTCAATAAGCATATCCCTTGTCACAGTTCCAAGTAGTTATGCAGGAAGCCAGAAAAAACTAATCGAACGCCAACTGGTTCCAAAACAAGCATTTAAGACATGGTCAGCACAAATAAAAATCTTAGTTACTCTGGTATTATGACTTACCATTGTGGTTACAACTACTGTTCGGGCATCAGTTTTGTTGAGCGCGTCAAACTAGTTTGTAGCAATGTTGATTTTTGTCGATGGTATATATATATATATATTAAGTCACGCACAACAAGACTTTTTTAGTTGTTTCTAAGGCAAGACGTATAGTTTAAGCGTTTACAATCTTCTGAAAAAGTAATGAGTTGCACAAGGTGTTATGTTCCTCTGTATTTTAAACAGCTCACGATTCATGCAAAAAATAACTTCTTTATTGTCGCTTTTAAGCAAAAGTATAGGGTCGGTCAGACAAAGTTCACGATATGTCGCTTAATGCCTTTAATTGAACGTAGTAGTTTTGTTTCCTTTTCTTTTTTGCTTTGTAGCGTAGATGTAAAGCCTGGTTCACACTAGTGAGATAAGCACAAGTAGAAGCACGAGCATAAGGAACCAATGTTCACACACGTGAACAAGCACAAAAAAATGAAAAATACATGCGCAGAGTTGACATGCTTATGCTTATGCTTGTTTCACGGATGTTCAAACTGGTGAAACTCACGACATAAGCATAAGCACTAGCACAAAAGAAAGGAAAATTTTTCTTTTTCTTGTGCTTATTTTATGCACGTTCACACTTGGATTTTCCTGTGCTTATGCTTGTGCTTATCTCACAAGTGTAAACCGGGCTTAATTAACGCGATTAGGAGTGAACGCGCTATACATTAATAACTATGGTCAAAAGATTGTCGTTTTAACGCGCTCTGGATTGAATTTTGAAACTTTAAAACTTTTGCTAGTCGGTGAAGTTTTGAAATTTTAAAACTAGTCGGTGAAAACAGCAAAGCTTTTTTGACGCGACACTTGCGCATACCACAGCCACTCAAGTGGAACAACCGCACTGATTCATAGAAAAGGTTATAAGTTTCAGAGCACGTTCTTCGTAAACAAGTTTTCACTGGTAGGTTTTTAGATATGATTTAACGTTATTTGAACCAATTTTTGGTTAGAAACTTTGTATTTAGATACTTTTAAAAGTGAGCAAACGCCTGTAGGCGTCTATAGTTAATGTTAAGAAACCATGACTGCAGGACGTAAAGCAGGACGGTTGTTTTAGAGAATGTGAGTTTTCTTTTCGAATAGCCTTCAGCTTGCTAAAATTCTAAAACAATGTGTTGCAGCCAATAAACAAGACTTAAGTTCCCGATGGAAACCCCAGTACGAGGTATTCTATTTCTAGTTTGCAGTTCAATCGACCAATTTACAAACGATAAGCTTGTATCACAATTTAGCTGGAGAGCTAGCCGCATCTGATTCAATTTATAACGTAGTTTAACGTACCTAATAACTTGCGGAATAATCATGCCCGAATTAAGCCAGTTAGCGTAAGCGAAGTATACAAAGTCATTTCTGATTAGGGTTCAAACATTGAACTCGTTAAAAAAGACTTATTTAACGTATTAAACGGCTTCGGTCTTAATGAAACGGCTTTTCCCTAACACAGCTTAACGGTTTCAGCTCAAAAGTTAAACAACCTTTTTCTAAAATTCTTAACGGTCTAAACTGAAGCATTTAACGGCTTCTCTAACGCTTTTAACGGCCAGTGAAGAACACCTTTAACGCTTTAACGCTTTCCCGAACCGTTTTAACGGTTACTGAACGGGTTCGAAAGCTTTAACGGCTTAACGGGTAAACCGTTTTTGTCCATTTTCCCGTGTGACGCCATTAGATTCGAGTGAACTTATAATTCAAGTTTCACCAATCAACAAAGAACCCCATAAACCCACAAAGAGGAAAGAGAAAAAATCTCTGACTTCGAACCCATGACCTACGAAACAGATCTACGTCGCTCTAACAAAAACCCACAACCAATTAACATAAATCCTTAACCGACTGAGCTATGGGGTCAGCTGGGAATTTGATCGTTAGATTTTAAAGTGCCAATGAAATAGTAAATTGTGTTATTTCAGTGGATAGACCTTACTAAAAGAGGAATAGCAGTGAAAAGAGTTTATCAAAATCTTTTAAATATTAACAATTAAAATGTTTTTTTGATGTCGTCACCAGTAGGGCAGGCAAGTTTGCATTTTTTTTCTAAATCTGCTGCCAATCCATATCCCTTGGATAAATTTGAGCGAAATTTGGAACCATGATCTGTCTACCACGAGATACACCATCAGCTCAAGCTTAGCTGATGATTTTTGAAGGAAATCTTAGAGTTTTACCTCAATGGGAATAACATTTGTTAATATGCAGAAAGAAACCCAGCTCATATGTTAACACTACTTACATTTTCTTGTGTTTTTGTCCGCGGGACTAGTCTCGCTGCAGGTACTTGCACACCTTATATCAACGGATGATCACTGGCCAAGTGTACATCAACTCCCCAGACTCCGTACTGTCAAAGTACTCCTGGGCTGACATGAGCGGCCTGGTCGCTGAGCAGTTGGCAGCACAAGTCAGTGAGTTGCAGAGATTTAAGGAGAGGGTGAGGTTGATGAATGTTTTGTAGACAGGAGGTACAGTAGGCAGGAGGATAAGAGCTTGATAGGGTGTTAATTGATTTTTCGTACATGTTTTTAGGGAAAGGCGTTGAGTGGAATAATAATAATAATAATAATAATGATAATAATGAAAACAATAATAATGGTATTCATTTAAAGCGCGCGAGTATCAACATAACGTTGCCAAAAATTAATGCACGTTACAACTCGATAAAATACTATAACGTACAATGCAAGCTAAGAGTTACTTTAATAGTAGTAAAAAAAAATTTTTAAATCGCTCAAATTAGAAATTATAACATATTTAGAAATTATTATAAAATTGTCTACCGTAGGCTTGTTTAAAAAGGAAGGTTTTAACCATTCTTTTAAATATAGTAAAATCATGAGTGTTTCTAATATACAGTTAAAGTACTCCAGATCGACTCTGTCAGCAAAGTGTCGAAAGGGTTTTACATTAAGGGGGCAAGAGCAGAAACTTGTAATTTGATCTGAGACTGTAGTTAGAGTTATGCTTTAATGTAGGAGTTCAGGTAACTTATTTAGTGTGAGCCCGTATAATTATTGCCTCAAAAGTAGTGGTAAGTGGTGTTATCTTACAGTCAATCCAGTACTTAACTGGCAGCATAACTGAACATATCAAGTAGTAGTAGTAACCTTTATTTAAACACGGTAGTAAAGACTCTTCAGGATATAAGAGACTTTACAAAGTTAAAAATATCAAAATTACATGTCTTTTTTTTAAAACTAATAACTAGACGCCGTTTAGGCGTCAACTCGGGCTTCCTGTGGGTTCAACTAGGCATTGAAACTTGGGCTACAATACTTTCTGCTGGATTGTTGCAAGAACTTTATAATATTATTCAGATTTATAATCAATGTTATGTCAATAGTCAATTAGCTGGCACCTAGTCTTAGAACTCCACTACGCTTTTTACTATTTATTTATTTCCTGGTGTTGCCGTAGATCGGTGTAGGAACTTTTAGTCGTTTCAAATTTTTTAGCAGTAGCTCTAGACCCAAATTGAATTCTAACTTTTCCAAAAACCGTAGAGCAGTAAAAACAGGGTTCGAATTAGCACATTGCAATTCGCAAAATTTTTGCGAACCGATCTTTGGAACCTGCGAATCAAAAATTTAACTTTTGCAAATTGAAGCTTTTTGATATCATGTGTTTGTTTCAATTGTTGTGTAATCGAAAAGGTATAGCCGAAATATATACAAAATTCGGGACAAAGTAAAGTTGTACACGCCCCCTTTAATGGTTTTTCTTGACCTTTGGGTCATGAAAATTGTAAACAACTCCATGGAAGGATTGACCACCGCTGAGTTGATCTCTCGAGTTTTTTTCTAGTGTTGTGTTTTCACCTCACAGACAAACTTCAATGTATTCTTGTAAGACTCTGTTTTATTACATCTCAGTGGAAGACT
>JAOBRD020302104.1:0-22143 GCA_027575215.2 Hydrozoanthus sils | reverse complement strand
TCCAAAAATTCAATAGTCTGAATATTTTCGTATAAGTACATATTATATATACATATACATTATATTAAACATTAAGTATATATTTTCGAAAAGTTTATAAGCACGACTTCAGTGTGTGTTTTTTGTTGCTGGTATGTACTTATTAGTACCAGCAAAATAAACCAAAAACCGCGTAGAAGATGAAACTGTTTCAAAAGAGTTATATATTTGACATGTGCGCACACAATATTCACTTACACGTTTCAGGTGTCACATTATGATTTCTGATAATTATGTCAAGACTTTCTGAACGTACATGCTTATAAAATGCAAAAAAATCTAATGGCCTGTCCCTAGGATATGTTATGCATCATTTACATGTACAGTACTTTACTCGTAGTACCTGATTCTATGAAAAAGTAAAAATTAGCTTCTCTGACAGCTCTTTCCTTGCTTCTGTCAACATCTCTTGACTGAAACACAATGATGTGACACGTACGGTACATAAATAATAACCATACACAGAGCTTAAGATAGAAATGTTTGATTTATGTTGTTCCATCTGGGTAGGAAAATGTTTTAAAAACATTTAAATAAGTAGCCTTCTTGAAAAAAAATACATAAAAAAACAACCAACAAGCCAGACCAAACTTTTGCTGTAAACTATCATCAAAACAGTATTAAGTAATTTTAGTTGTTTCCTTTTTCTTTGTACCAAGTTTGATATGCACATCAGTATTTTAAAACACTAAAACACAGACCTTGGAAATATTGTACCAAAAATTTAAGCAGTTACAAGAAAGCATCTTTTTTTCACCTTCCAGCACACTCGTCCGAAAAAATCGGTTTGAATGCCCCGATCGGGACTCAAACGTAACCCAAGTCTCCTGGTTACTAGTCAGGCGTGATAACCATTACACCTCTGGGACTCACCATGCTGGCAACATGGCAATTACACCTCTGGGACTCACCATGCTGGCAACATGGCAATTACACCTCTGGGACTCACCATGCTGGCAACATGGCAATTTTACGGGGTATTGAGTTATCAAACATGGATGATCCTTGGGCCCAAATTTTCCTCATTGAGTGTGTATACTGCATAGAACCTTTTTCAAGGATTCATACAAACAAATAAAGAGCAATCATTTCCACCATGAATTCAGTCAGTGACGGGTAAGTCTGCATCAGTGGAGTGCTTGCTGGTGTGTATAACAAAAAACTGGCTACAATTGTTAGTTACTTCTAATACTGAATGAAGGATACCGCTTCTCAAATTTAAGTAATCATTTGATATCATAAAGCATTGGCTATTGGACAGATGTAAGACGTGTGTCCACAGGGAATAGACAAGAACTTAACTAGTGACTCGGCTCCCCATGTGAGTCTCTGTAGCTCACTGGGTAGAGCATCTGATCGGTAATCAGAGTGTTGTGTGTTCGATTCCTGTCAGTGACATAGAATTTTTTCTGATCACTCAAACTTGAGAAGCGGCTTCCTTCATTCTATACAACACCAAATTGCAAACTTTTACATTAACCATTTGATAATATCATTGGATAGACTTTGCTAAACGCTGAAACGCGGTGAAAATACTGACAAAATATTTTATTTTGTCGAGATAATAACATTGATTTTCAACTGATGACACCACAAGATGGACAGACAAATTTTCTTTTTTTTGAAATTTACTGCCAACCAATTTATGCCTCAATTTAATTCCTTTTTTTATTTTTATTCATTTCGAAAAAAAATACGTCAGAGTACCACTATCTAAAACTTAAATGCAACATACATCATGTATAATTATACATATATATATTTATGTATGTACAAATATAACTGTATAAATGAAAAAATGAAATCTTGGTATATAACATATGTTCGTGTATCAATATTTGTTTTGGTAATCGCATGGTTTCTAGTAAAATTTAGAATTAATTTCAACAGCGTTTTCAATTTTTTTCCAAAATTGCCCGAGGCGCTTTGCAAAGAAGGCAATTTAGAAAAATTGAAAACACAAGTGAAATTAACCCTAAACTTTACGAGGAATCATGCGATTAAATGTTTATGGCATTAAGAGCAAAATTCTTCAATTTTCGCAGTACCAACACGAGAAAACGTTGCTTAACTAGTTTCTTTTTATACCAAGTTTTTTCGAGTTTTAAAAGCTCTCCAATCTCTGGAAACATTTGGAAATCTTCAGAAACGGTTTTAGAGCGTTTTTAAGGCATTTTCATGATTTTTGAAAATTTTTGGAAAATCTTCAGTGAAATTCAGATATGTTCGGAAATCTTGGCAACTTCTCGAAAAATGGTTAGAAAACTTTGGAGATATTTCAGCGCCGAGTAATTTTGCCCTGAATTAAGAAAAAAATTCCCCCGTTGATATCCAATCAATTCGAAGTAATTTTGCCCTCTATGTTATAACAACTGTAATAATTAAGTCTTTCAACCACAGTCACCTTAACTAATGCTGAGTGAAGATACATATTGTGAGGCATGATGACTGCTCCGACAATCCCAACAGCCTAAAAACAAAACAGGAAAATTCACGCGGCAAATATCGCCAAAGTAAAAGAGAAGCATGGCTCCAGAGCCCAATTGTTCAAAGGCCGATTAGCACTAACCAAGGGTTAAGTTTTTGATATACGTTCTTGTTTCCAAACTTACTGAGACTGATTTGAGCTGTAATTTTGGGATTGACAAGTTTTTTCCACGGAAAATTAAAATTGTGGCTCAAAGCTAACCAACCTTTGAACAACCCAGTCCAGGTGAACTGGGATTTCAAATAAGAAAATCTTTGACCTAATCAACAAAAAATTTATTCTTGATAATAAAAAGGATTTCCAAAGCAGGTAAAGCCCTCAACAGAAACTAGTATTCGTGAAACCATTGCTTACCAGAGAATAACATGTACTATTAAATTTTCAATTTCGAGTTTTGCGTTTCTAGCGTTCTGATTGGTTCACTCAATACTGGCTATCAGTTCATAGACCCACTGAACTGACTGTGCAGTATTGCAAAGCTGAAACATGGTTCTGAATAGCTTTCATTTTCAAGTTTCGATAGGCTTGAAAAACTCAAGAAATTTAATAAAACAATTATTCCACTAGTGCTTGTTGGATATGAGATGATTTTTTATAATATATTTTGATCTACCAAACTTATCTGGGTTTGTACTCTTTTGACTTTCTGAAATTCCATGACTTTTTCCATGGCTTTTCTCAATTTTCCATGACCTAGCATTGTTATTTTTCCCTCAATACATCAAAAGTAGTTTCATTTTTCCCTTTTCCTAGCATCAGGGCTTGAAATTAAAAATAAAATGAAGTCGCAAATTTGCGACTAGTTTCAAAAATTTAGTCGCAAAAAGTTTTCCAATTTTCAGTTACAAACAAGACACAAGACTCTTAAATATGATATTCTTTTTATTAACTTCGAAGTTAAGTAGTTGCTTATCGCTAATATGCGGCTCACTAATTAGTCACAAAATCTGGTCGCTAATTTGCGACCAATCGAGAAATTTTAGTCGCAAACGTGAAAAGTTTAGTTGCAAATGCGCCCGTATCGGGCGCAATTTCAAGCCCTGAGCATAATGCAAGCTTAACAAGGTGAATAAAGAGATGTTTATTTTGAGACAATGTAGCATTACCAAGTTCAACTCTTAGTAACTAAAATGATTTAACTCTCACATGGTTTTACGGCACTGCATCTCCGCAAGTCTCTCTCTGCAGTGAAATCATTGATTATCTAGCAAAAGGTGTGTAATTTTATGCAAATAATTTTATATGGATTGGTTATATTTTTTTCCACACGTTGTTACCGATCTAAATTCTTACAATATTCCATGACTTTCCATGATCCTAATCAAAATTCAATGACTTTCCTGGTCTGGAAAATGAATTCTAAAATTGTATGACTTTCCAGGTTTCCAATGACCCGTACGAACCCTGCTTATGCAGTAAAGTAGCAGTTGATGACAAATGACGACGAATGATAATGAATGACGCTTATAACACTAACCTGTAGAATAGCTTTTCTGTCACAACCAGCACAACCAGGTACAAACAGCCCCTTGAGTAGCTCCCCTTGATTTGGGTTCACAACAACATACTGATAAAAAACAAATAATCACAGTTTGAGTACACAAATGCCACTGTAGGACAACACTCTTTGATTATTTCTAAGATTGGGTAGAGCCCAACTGTCCTTAAAACCCCCCAACCAAACCCCCTGCTGACCATATGGCACAGTTGGTTAGAGCGACGTAGATCTGTTTCGTAGGTCGTACGTTTGAATCCCACCGAGGTCAGAGATTTTTTTTCTTTCCTTTGTGTGGGTTAATGCTGTAGATCGGCAAAACTTGGATCATTCCCCGTTTCCAATAGCAATGTCTCAATCGATTCTATTAATTATGTTGTATTTAGTCTGAGTAAGTAGAACATAACTGACGTAGATATGTAGTGCTAAAACAGCCTGGGTCATGATTTAAATGTTTATCTTAAAAAAAGAGCTAACAACTTTTTGAAGGACTACCAGACTATTTAAAAAGAAAACAAAAGATTTATTGTGAAACGTTCCGAATTCTGGGCTTTCCTGACTCAATTTTCAAGCGAGTTAGGACTTTTGAATACAATGAAATAAGGAAAGCAAAAAAAGGCTAGCTTGCCTGTGGGGAATCAGGCTGTACGCTAAGTGTGGAGAACAGAATCTCCCTTGAGAATGGAGCTAGTTGCTTTGAGTTAGCGGGGAATTCGAGTTACCAAGAGTTCAAGTTATCAGGGCTTGAAAGTTTATTTGTTCTGAAAGAATAATGAAAAACAAGACCTTGAAATCCCTATGCTACTTTACTTGTTTCTTACTATTTCTTTATTGAAAGTGTAAACTATTTTTTTAAATAACGTTAAACATTTTGAAGTATTCACATTGAAGATTTGAATTTTTCATTTTGATGCCGTTAAGCATCCAACCAGTTGCAGTTTCTACAAAAACTAGAGAGTTTCATGGTAATTTGGAGATACGAATTTCATCTTCTTGTGTTGAAATGACATTTTAAAATTATGTAATATCCTCTATGTAATCTGCATCCGCCCCTCCTAACCAAATGCTATGGTCAATATAGTTTAAAAAAATCCATGAATATATTATTTTACTCTGTAATCTGCATGGATTCTTACCTCATAACCAAATGATATAGCCATTACAGTAATAAGAAAACCAAAAAAAGCTTCAAGTTTCCGTAAACCTGTGACAAAAAAATACAGCATGTTCTTTAGAAATCTACATTCAAGCAGAATGTCAACTATGTCAAAAATACTCTTTGACCAGAAATACCAAAGCCTCTATCATTAGCTATGGTTACAAAAACATGTGTAATCCTATTACTAAATCATATAACTAATAACAAAGTTTTTCAATTATGTTAAAAGCGACATAGTTATATTTTAATTTTTGAAAGTGGACACTGAGTCTTCACTTATTCAGGTAAGAAGGGGGTGAAGTCTTTAAGGATTTACAGAAGAACCTGTTCTCGTAAATTTATTTTTTTATAATGTTTAAGAACATCTGCTTGAGATTCCAGAAAAGGTTATTTTTAGGGCGTCTCGTCGCTATATCGTTAAAGATAGTTTACAAAACGTGCAAGGTGAATGCCAAGATGTCACACATTATCTCTGCGCTTGCGATTTATCCATGACATCACAATGTTTGTTTTCAAAGAATCATTTAAGCTTTTTGTTAAGTTACTTAAAAGGAAAACTGTTTTTATTCTACAGGATATTCTATGAAAAATGCAAGCAATAAAACAGTCCGAACAAAGCAATAGAGCTGAATTTTTTGACAGTTTCACGTTGTGACGACAGACGTCGTACGTGGCGGCCTCCACGGGATTGACTAGTGCTTACTTTACTCATTCTTGCAGAATATTAATAAATGAATCATTTTAGATTTAGTACATTTTTGGAATCCCAAACTGATGTTTAAACAATATCAAAAAGATGTTTTTGGAGTGCATGTTCCCTTTAAAGAACCTCGAACACACAAATTACTTTCCTGTTCTTAACACACTAGGCCATAGGGAGGGGTAATTGGTAAACCCAATTCTGTATAATTACATAAAAAATTGCTTTATAATTTATTGAGAAATGATCTTTGCCTGGTTGAGAAACAACTTGATATGATATGTAATTAATCCAATGAAGAAAAATATGCCAAAGCCCTACACTGAGAAATATAATTGAAGGTAACATTAGTAAAGATTTTCCACAAATTTGGGTCCAAAAATAATTCAGAATGGAAAAGTGATGGATGTTTCTCATGCAAAATGGTGGAAGAATAGAATAGAATAGAATAGAATAGAATAGAATAGAATATGACTAAACAAAGAATTCTGGCCCAAAAAAGACTAGATTAACTATAGCTACAGTAGTAACTCAACATCGAAAACTGAGATTTTTAACTAGAAGAGAGGTGTGATTAAGGTGATGTCCCCATTTTAGACGTCCTTCACAAAACTTAAGAAAAATGAAATCTCCCGAAACTTTTTAACATGATTTGGGCAATGGAAAAAGCCAGGATTTTCCATTCAAAGTTGGCCATGTTGGCTGCCATACATGTCTTCCTGTGCAACCATTACGTGTCAAGGCAATGTAACACAGATTAACCTCACTGGACACTAAGTAGCCGTTGTTCACGAGTCCTTCAACTTGTGAAAAAAACCTATCTAGCTATGTGCCAAAACCATTAATTAAAATTATGTCCAAAAATTTAACAGGAATCGTGAAAACCAGGAGATGCTTCACTAATCGAAGTTTTGCTAAAAATTGGGGGTGGACACTTAAGGGTGCTTGCTCAGTCAACTTTCCATACTAATTTCTTTCTAAAATATAGCACTGATATAGATTTAGCAGATAAATACATTTTTATAATGCAATATGCTGCAAATTCTCGGACAATTTCAGGATTAGACCCAGGGTTTTCGCAGCAATTATATATTTCAGTTCAAAACATCCCTGTGCAAGAATTTACATATGAAAAGGAGGAGTGGGAACGTGGGAATGTTAGTATACTTCCCATAAAGCATCAAGAAATAAAAAAATTAACAGGTGTCAGTGAGACAAGAATTACGAAGCAAGTTTAATACTAATAACAACAATCAATCTGTTACAACCAGGTGTATTCTTACCATATTTATCAAGGAACAAGAAAATGAAGGTATCTGTGATTGTGATGAGGACTCCACCATAGAGCGGGATCCTGGACACATACGAGAAAAGGGGTAAAATCATTAGCTCAGCTATAATCCTCATTAAACTAGTTTGTAAAAAGAACTGTTCGGTGTATCAGCAAGAACTATGAACAATAACTAATTTGTGATTAACTCAAAAGAAATTTCAACTTGGGTACTGAAGTTTTAAGCATTAGCCCTTAGTCTTGTCGCATGGATAGTGTCCACGTAATGTAAAGGCTAGTTTGCTCGTTACACAAGCTGTATTTGCTTTATCAGCAGGCAATGGAATTTGAATCTTGTAGAACTTTCTCTTAGAGTTGTAACGACATATTGCAATCACTAGAGCTAATGTTGCAAATCTCTCTTAATTTTTGGTCGCATACTGTACATGTACTCTTCAAGATTTTGAAGTGTCTCTCCTGACCTTGTCTTTGACAACTTTATCTCGTCAAATACTGAAGACCTGAAGTCTAACAATTACAAGGTTTGGAAAACAATTTGGAGTGATTTCTTTGATTAGTCAACGTAAACAGAGAACCAAAAGAACTGTTGATCATTGCCCAAAATCTCTCTAATCTGATAACTGCTGTCTGGTTAATCGATTTAGTTAGATGCCAGTCTGCCATGTGGGAGGCCCGTGGTTCGAGTCCCAGCTGGACTTTCACTCAGTCTTACAACAACTGAAGAAAAGGTACGGCTGCCTTTGCTCTAATACCTGCCAACAGTTTGACATTTGTATCTTATCTGTTCAAACGGAGCATCGCCTTTCCATGGTGGGAAAGGTTGTGTGTTTCAATGACCCCCAGAGCTATGTGAGCAGGAGGTTTTGCCCCTGGTAGGTCCAACCAGGCTCAAAAGGTGAGCAGCCAGACTAAAGATGCCTGCTGGCTGTACAGTGACCAACGACCCACCACCATAAAAATCAGCATGTTACAGAACCTACAATGGCAACTTCAATCAATGTCATGGTCAGGAAATTAAAGGGTCCCCATCCAGTACAGCCCAAGAAACGAGCAGGTGAAAGCCTTTGGGAAGCAAGCGTGCCAACAACTCTTCTGGCAACCATTTCAACAAACAGGATAAGGAATTGGAACATCAAAACCATATATGAGACCAAATAAAGCAGCATAGGTATGTAGCAAAATGCAAAGAAATGGAACTGAACAGATGAGACTAGCGAGTGGAGACACCTTCATCTACTCTGGACAGGAAGAAGCCAACCTAAAGATCCTTGGCATGTGCGAGACTAGATGGAATGGAACAGGACAGATGTAACTAGCAAGTGGAGGCACCATCATCTACTGTGGACAGGAAGAAGGCCAGCCCCGGCCGACATACTTGGAGTAGCACTGCCAGTGACAGCCGAGGCAACACAAGCTTTGCTGTCCTGGGAACCAGTGTCACCAAGGATCCTCATCGCACAATTCAATTCAAGGGCTGGAAGATCAAGATCACCATGAAGACCTCGACAGTAAAGTGGGAGCAGACAACAATTACAAAGAACTGCTTATGGAAGATATTGCACCGAGGAACAGAATGATAAAAGCGGACTATTTACATAGTTCTGTAATTTTAATGACCTGGTAATTGAAAGCATCATATCCACAAGACCACCTGGACATCCACTGATAGCAAGACCAAATCAACCATATCACTATCGGGCGAAAGTGGAGAAGAAGTTTGCACAACGTCTGGGTGAGGTGCAGAGCAGACAGAGCAGATACAGCATCAGATTACTAACTTGTTGTTGATGTCCTCATGACCAAACTGAAAGCTTGCCAGCAGGACAGGAAGAACACCACACAATTTCAATGTGCATAACGTGAAGGAAATGGCGAAAACAGAAGATTTTAACCATGTTTCCTGGTAGCAGGAACATGGGCACTGGCCACCAAGAGAAAACGACTAAGAGACCAGATTAACCAAACGCAAAACCAAGAGGAGAAGCAGGAAGTGAAAGCACACTATCGGGAGAAGGGCCAAGAAGTTAAGGGAAGCACAAGAAAGACAAGAGAAGCTTCATTGAGGAGTTGACTCAGGAAGTAGAGACTGCAATGGACCAAGAAAACATGAAGAGACTATTTGAGATCACAAAGGACGCTCTCTGAAAAGAAAAACAGCAAACCTAGTTGCCCAGTCAAAGACAAGAACGGCAGTACCATTTCGGGGGAGGGAGACCACAGAGCAAGATGGGCAAAACACTCCAAAAACACACTCAACAGACCTGCACCATCCATTCCATCTGACGTCCCACCACCTACTGAACTCCTTGCTATCAACACTGGCCCCCTTACAAAGAACGAGATCACCAAGGCAATAAAGTCACTGAAGTCAGGAAAGGCAGCAGGCCCTGATAGTATAACACCTGAAGCAATAAAAGCAGACATCCAGACTTCAACTGACATACCCATTCCTACACAAGATCTTGGAACAAGACCGAAAGAAAGGCTTCCTCATGAAGCTGTTTTCCTGCAACAACTAGAGATGAATCACGCTGCTGTCTATCCCAGGGAAAGCACTGACAAGAATCTTCCTAGAGAAACAGGCAGGCTTCTGGCAAAGTAGATCATGCACAGACCACATCGCCACAAAGCACATCATCACTGAGCAGTTCCTGGAGTGGCTGACCCCCCCCCCTGTACTCAGCATCGGCAGGGATGTCATCTGGAGATTTATTGCACCACTATGTTTTCACCAAAGTTCCCCACCATCATCCAAAAGCTGTATAAAGATGCCACCTACAAGTTATCTATGATGGGAAGCTGGCGGGACTCTTTTTTATAAAAACAGGTGTTCGGCAGGGCTGTCTGCTGTTGCCAACAATCTTGTCGGTGGTCGACTGGATAATAATGCGACAGGCCATGGCAGGCAGGAGAACTGGAATACAGTGGAGCTTCCTAAGGCAGCTGAAAGACCTGGACTTCACAGATGAAGTCAGTCTTCGCTCCCACAGACAACAAGAAGCGCAAGAAATGACACGCTGTGTTGCAGAAGAAGTGAATTATACTGGTTTCCAAATCAACATCTGGAGGACGGACCTCATGAGGCTGAACAACAAAAAATAAAACCCAGTGCGACTACACCAAGAAAAAATCAAGAAAGTCAACAAAATTGTTTACCTGGGCAGTGTTGTCAGTAAGGATGATGGCCCAGACAAAGATTTCAAGTGGCAAATCAACAAAGGACAATCCTTCAACACCCTATGGCCAATCAGGAGATAAACGGCCCTCCCACTTCACAACAAGATCTGGGTCTCTAAACACCAACATCAAGTCGGTCCTACTTTATGGCACAGACACCTGGCGATTAACAAAGACTAACACTCACAAACCCCAGACACTTATCAATAGATGTCTCAAATCATCCTCAACATCAGGTGCCTGGGAGTCATCTCAAATGAGCACTTGTCGGACTGGACCAGACAAGCCCCAATTGAGTCTGGGATGGATCAGTCATCACTGCTTCTAACATCACCAGACAAGCCCTTAACTGAAATCCAGAAGGGAAACGGAAGGTGGGCTGACCAAAACAGACTTTGTGCAGAAGTTTCGATGCTGAGGTGAAGGCAGCCAGAAAGACCGGGACCAAGAACTGCACCCATTGGACGAGTGTTGTTGAGGCACTTTGTTCCCCAGGAAATTCAGAGGCATAGCAGTATCTTCTTGAAAAGGATATTACACTGTACTCCTCAAGTGGCAAAACCTCGAAGGCGACCTCTAGTCCTATTACCTGTTCTACTATATTCATCCTTATAATATTAGTTATGTATACTGACTAGTCGAATAATAATTTTGAAAGAACTGTAAAATGTGATGCACTATACTCACTTTCCATTAGACAAGAGGTTAAACGCAATTGCAGTTCCAATAACTTCCTAAAATAAAATAAACAGAAACAAAGTGTTACTTTGGTGCACTACAAAATTAAAACAGATTCATTCTTGAAGCTAGTTGCCGTATTACATTTAACAAAAGTTTTAGTATCAAGAAAAGCATATTTATTCTGCAGATGTTACATGACAGTCTATCTAATAAGTTTAAAGTAATTATTGCAATCAAACACGTTATCATGAACCACTTGTTAATTACAACACTCAAAAAGTGGTTTAATAACTAATACCACTTTCTGAATAGAAACAAATAACATAACATAATATCTACAAGATTTATAACACTATGTAGTTCTTAAATTTAGGTAAAAAGGAAACAAAAAATTGTCTCAATGTCAGACTGCCTTAAAAAAGTATTTTTGGTGAAAAGAAAAAATCCAATATTTACCAATAAGGCTAACATAAATTAAACTTCAATTGAGACAAAATGAGTCAAAAATTCGATGGAGTATCACAAAGTGAATAATCATTGAAAGTTTTAGCTCCATACATAGAATACTTTGAGAGAAACAAGGCTTCCAAAGTTGTTAAACTAAAGGGCGGTAAGAGTTGACTCAACTCCATCCAATTACTGTAAATCTTGGAAAGGCTCATTTCTCCGAAAGTATCCAGTGTATCAAGCTAAAACTTTGACTGATTACTAACTGCGCTACAACCTATCAAATATTTTACTTAAATTTTGTTTGAATGTGGAAGTCGAATTTATTCTTTTATTAAGAGAACGATGAAATAGTCTGAAACAGGTCTACTACTATTATCTGAAAGCTTTCAAGTTGAAATCTTGAAGTTCCTTTGTAGAAAAAAAAAAAAAAATTTATTTAAAAAATAAGCCAGCTGTAAACTCTTACACTATCTTGACAAGTTCTTTTAAATTTTACTTATTTCAATATTCTACCACTCTCCCTAATTATTTAGATACCAATCAGTTCATCCTTCTGCCTTTTAACGGCCAAGGATATTTCACAGAAACAATCGTTTTCAGTTGTCATGTCGGTTTTGTGCTAACTAAATGATGGAACCGAAGAATGGTTTCTGGTTGCAATATGAACAAAATCAGCTGAACAAATTTGTAAAAAAATTAATAATAAATAGCCACTTTGTACAAAGCTTTCAAGCTCTATCCAGAGCCCTTTGTCAATGGTGCAACCACGAATAGTTTAAAATTCAATTAGATATGGATAATCTGCAGCAAGGAAAAACATACCAGAAAGTAATTATTCAAAAAGAAAACCAGAAACCAAAAACGGGTTTCCGACAATTCTGAAGTTTCCTTGGATGTTTCAAGTTGTTAGAGATTACTAATCAACTGAAATAATCCTACCTGCATGTCACTACCAATAATGGCAATCTCTACCATAACCCACAGGATAATTCGAGGTATTTTAGGATATCTTTCATTGCACACTTCAGCAAGATGTCGACCTGAAAACCATTTTGCCATTTTATAATCACGGTAGTTTGAGAAACTCCTCACTATATTACAATGATATATTAGTAACTAGAAGCTGCACCAGTCTTATGCAATTTGATGTAATCAGTGTTCTAGCAAGGCCAAAATGAAAGGGCACAACACCTTGTCATTTTTCTTAGTGCCCTGTCATATTCTGAGCCGCTGCCTAATGTTATCATAAGAAAAATCATAGCTAAAAAATAACAAAAACTTTGATGTTTCAACTCTATATTTTTGAAAGTTCTTGAATGATCATCTTGAATTATCACTTGATACAATGTAGTTCTGAGCCAAATTAATCTGTCTGCGATTTTTTCTGGTTTTTGTCATAAAGCTTGTTTTGTGCCTGCCCAGTCAGCAATAACAGATTGATTGCAGGAATTAATCTCATTAATACTTAAAAGCTTATGAATATCAATGATTAAATATGTAAATTGGGGCGCCCTGTCATCTCTTTTAGATAGCTAGAACACTGATAATTTCTATTATATACATAACATGGCATAAATCATATAAAAGATCAATGCTCAAAATATGAATCATTTAAACAATGGGCACTTCAGTTTGATATTCAAGACAAGTTATACTTACCAGCATTATATATAATGTAATCTGATACAAGAGCGTATCCGTAAATGTGTTTAAATAAATTTTAATATTCATCAGAAGTAATTTATTTACTATCAGTAATGGTTGTTAACAAAAAAATATATAGTTATATAAATTTGGAGTTTGTTTGATAAATTTAAGTTTTATATTTTATCTAGAAACTAACTGACAGCATACTTACCTGTTACTGTTCCCAGCCGTAAGGATAGTCTCTACCAAAATGAAAATAGAAATAGGTAAGAAATATAAACATGCAACAACCATTCACATTTGAAGAGCTCCAAAGAAATGACTAATATGGTGTCACTCAAAAGTGTGATAACTTTTGTGATTTGAAGTGAGTTTTTTTTTTCCTCGCTTACAGCAATTACACTATAATCTCAAAATTTGGCCAAGGGATCTTGGCATGAGTGTATAGCCAGTTCCAAACTTGATTTTTGTCTTGACTAGCTAGCTGGCTGGCTATAGTTGATTTTGTAAACATGTTATATGTTGGTCAGTCGTAACAAATTGCTTTTAGTACCTGGGGAGTTTTCGTAATGAAGTTGCGAGAAAGCGAGGTAGGTTCAAGCAATGTCAAATGCTGATTTGATTGTACTGAAAGTATTCATCAGGCTGACCATATTCAGATTTCATTTTTCACTTCCTAAGATGGCAGCTGATCCAACCAAATCAAATGATTCTTCCATTGAGGTCAACTCTTTTATGTACAAACTTGTGTCAGGTTTCACTGTGACTTTAAGCTTGTACCAATAAAATGCATTCAGATGGTGACATTGGCTTTTTACCAAGTCAAGTACTTCGATTTTTGATTAAAATTGCTAAGTCGCACAATGAGGCAACAAAACCAAACCAGTCGCCTAATGGAGCTTGGGAGTTGAAAGACTCATAAAAGCATGTTGTCTGTCTCTAGATACGTCGCTAAATAATGGTCACCTTGATGAACACTTTCACTAAAATTTAAATTAGTATTTAACATCTACTCTGCTCTCATCACAAAACCTATATATGAAACCACTACAAAACAAATGAAAGCAAAATTTTCCAGCTCAAAGCACTTCACTTTCTACTAGATAAAGTTACTATAAGGACCAAGAGATAAATATAGTGTAAATTTTAGAAGTCATTGTACAGTAGGAATAATATTCATCAACACCAGTTGTAGTTTTCACATGACAAACTCAACATCATTCTACTTACTTGCATCAGAAGCCCCATAAATGTTGACAGCATCAGGACCCATAACAACTATTTAAAAAACAGAAAAGTTTATATTAAAAAATATCATCACATGGCATCTTAGCAAATGTTCAAAATCTATGGATAATAGTCCTCAAAACCCATGGTTCAATGCAAAACCATGCAACCTTATTGAATGTGTTTAGAGTGAACTTGCAATTTAGAGTATCTACTTTTTCTATAAAGAAAGACCATTGCTATTTGAATTGTATTAAAGTGCATGTGAAGTGAAAAATTTTATTACTTCCATCAGTGGATAGATCGAACTTGCTAAATGAGGAATAGTGGTGAAAAAATTTTGAGATTTTAATATTCAAAGTATTCAACTGATGATGTTGCATTGGTGAGTGGTTAAGATAAATTTGCATTTTTTTAAAATCTGCAGCCAATATGCAACCTTTGGGTGAATGTGAGCCAACTTGGACTAATGGTCTATCTACTCCAAGGTACCTCAGCAACCAGACTTTTGCTAAAATTTATTCAAAGGTTATAGATTGGCAGCAGATTTTTAAAAAATACAAATTTGTTGTTACCACTAGTAGCCATGCTGTCATCAGTTGGAAAATTTTAGAAGTTAATATCTCAAGAACTAAAAAATATTTTGAGAAAATTTTTTCACAACTTTTCCTCATTTAGCAAGGTCTGTCCACTGAAATAATAAAACTTTTCACTTTATATGTACTTTAATTGGAATGCAAAATTTTGTGACTGAGCTACAGAGCAAATTTGGCGTAGATGCAGCAAAGATTAAAGAAATATTTCACTACTTTTTTAAAAGGATTCATTAGTGCTGTCGCCCAACTCAAAGTTTTGAAACTCAAATTGATTCAATGAGTTGCTTTGCAACAAGAGCAACTGGAAAAAAAATTTATTAATCCTAAAGAACAGTGTGACTACATATTTATGAGACTGAGGGCAAAATGCTTCATACCACAAGTACCACGATAAGCACACTATATCATAGTAAGGTTAAAATTTGTAGCGAAGCATGCAGCTAGCATGATCTGTTAACAGTCGATACTTACAAGAGTAACACATAGTCGTTATTTTCACTGAGTCGTCATTTAATGTTTGTAGCAAATACTAGTTATTAACCATTAGATAGGGTTTGCCAAGCCACTGAATGAATGTACTTTTAATAAAAACCTGAAAGTGTACTGACATGCACGCTTTTCTGCACAATCGTCCTTTCTTTCAATTTATCACTCACAACTGTGCACTGCGTTCTGGCAACATGACCAAAAGTAATGCCATCAACAGTATCCACTTTTGCCTCAGTTGTTCCTTGAAAATTCTCAACGGGCGCTACTCAATGAGCCGTTATATGATTTCGCTTGGCCAGCAGTTTTATATTTCATTCATTATGTCATTTTAAATTTGGATCTTGCTTATAGCACTAAAGAATTAACTGGGTAGGAAACACCAAACCAAACTATTGTCTTCTCGTCTGCTAATTAAAACGGCCAAGTTTGACATTTGTTATGGGGCATCGGTGACAGATTCCCTGGTTATGGCCTCTTATAAAAACAACCTTGACTCACAGATTTTCCCAGCATGACAGCAATATGAGCCTAGACTGCAAAACAGTCCCTTCTTTCACCAGGAGATCAAATATCCAAGCACGTTCATCAAATTGGAGAATAGGAAACTGGGAAGAGGAAATAGACATGCAGATGGGAACAAAAAGGAATGGGGTGAGGGACGGAAAGTTCTGGAATTTTTCACTCCTCGGAAATCGAAAAATCTCCAGTGGTCAGTTTTCTGTGACAGCCCCACCTACCCTTGCATTAAATGGGTTTTCACGGTGTAAAATTACAGTTGGTATAATGAGTATGGTAACTTCGATGTGATAGCATGAAATAAACTAGACTGTCTCGAATTGTTTTAAAAAGTAAAAACAATATTGAACTGTCCACTTTTTATAGCTTCCAAATTTACTGTACTATCATTCAATTCCACGGCACAAACATCAAACTCGATGGAAGTTAGCTGCTCAGAAATTATGCTTTTTAGCAGAGATTCGGCTATGATAGAAACACCTTTAAAAGTCACACTTGCATTTTGCTTTTTAGCCTCTACAAACAACTTGTAAATTAAATTTTTACTGAACCCAGTAGGGAGCACAGCAAAACAAATCATCTTCCCTTAACAAGGCAGAAATGGCCTCCTTTTGTTCTCTTTTTAGAACAATTCCAGATAGTCTAGTTTATTTCATGCTATCACAACGAAGTTACAATACTTGTTATACAGACTGTAGTTTTATTTTCACCGTGAAAACCCATCTAATGCAAAGGTAGGCGGGACTGTCACAGAAAACTGACCTATGGGAATTTTTCGTTTCCTGAGGAACAAAAAATTCCAGAATGGATTTGAAGTATGAAGAGGTAACAGTCCCTTCTTTCTGCCCCTCGCCCCATTCCTTTTTGTTCCCCATCCACGCATCTATTTCCTCTTCCCAGTCTCCCATTTGATGACCGCACTTGGATTTTCGATCTCCCAGCGAAAGAAGGGACTGTTTTGCCTGACGAATGTCAAAAAGTGATGTTAAAAGCTTGAGTTGTTCAGTAAATTGTTAAACCTAAAAAAAATGTATTCGTCACAAACTAACCTGAAATTGAATGAATTGTACTGCCTCCAATATTTGCAGTATAGCTTTCTTGGGTGGCACAGTGTAAATGTACCTTTGCCACCTGTAAAGGTAAAGTGCTGCCTGAAGGTGTTGCACAAATTTCCAAAAAACGAACCTGTTTGTCTTAAGTTTCCTCAAACAGACTGACTCAAAAACAAAATAAATAAACAGATTTGCCCACAATTGATCGATCACTGTTGCAGAACAGAAATCGAGATAGAAATTATCACTAAAGGCAAACTAGCTGCTTTGTGCTGGAATAATCTCGCTACGTGTGTTGGCTGAGCTAAAGAGCTAAAGTAATGTTTGCCCTTCATGACATTTATCAGGCTCATATTGCTGTCACGCTGGGAAAATCTGCAAGTCAAGGTTGTTTTTATAAGAGGATGTGCCCAGGGAATCTGTCATCATTGTCCCATAACAACTGTCAAACTTGGCCATTTTAATTAGCAGATGAGAAGACAATACTTTGGTTCAGCATTTCCCACCCCATTCATTTCTTAGTACTACAAGCAGGCTCCAAATTAATGACATAATGAATGAAATATAAGACCCCCGGCCAAGTGAAATCATGTGATGGCTCGATGAGTTAAGCATCTGTTGAGAATTTTCAAGGAACAACTGAGGCAAAATCTGTGTGTCGTTTAATGGCGTTACTTTTGGTCACGTTGCAATAACGTAGTGCACAGTTGCGAGTGATTAGTAATTGTGCGGAAAAGCATGCATGTCAGTAAACTTTCAGATTTTTATTAAAAGTAAATTTGTTCAGTGGCTTGGCAGACCCTATCTAACAGTTAATAACTAGTGTTTGCTACAATTATTAAATGATAATTCGGTGAAAATAACAGTTATACATTACAATTGTAAGTATCGGCCCTTAACAGATCACGCTGGCTACATGCTATGCTATGAATCATTAACTATATACTGATATAGTGAGCTTATCCTAACACCCATGCTGATACAAGAAAGCATTGCTTACCAAATTTATAAATCCCTTTTTTTTTAGTTGGAAAACCTTTGCAATCTCTGGAAAAGTTTGTAAACTTTGAAAATGGTCAAAAAATAGTATTTTATGATTTGTAAAAATTTTCAGAAAACCTTTGTAGATATTCAAAAAATATTCAGAAATCTTCGCAAATTTTTGAAAATGGGTAGAAAACAATTTCTATTATTAAAGGCAATTTTAAGAGCTTTTAAAAATCTTCGGGTTAAAATTTTTAGGAAACTTCAATGGAAGTATACCAGTTCCTGATCAGTAATCTTCCTCTAAATTAAAAAAAATGTCCAGTTGATTACCCAATCAGATTAAAGTAATTTTGCCCTCTTTGTTATAAAAAAATTGTTAATATAACAATAGACCCTTTTCCAGTTCCAGGTACCACTGATAGAAATAGACTGTTGGCGCAGGTACTCAGGGTAAGCCTTGAACTGAAGTAAAACATTCATAAATTCCAGGGAGAAAAGGTGTTATTCACAACTCGGTGTATTGTTTTATTTCAAAATTCTGTTCCTCCACGCTGAAAGTTGTGAAAATTTTACTTCATTTCAAGGCTTACCCTGAGTTCGTGCGCTGACAGCCTATTTTTATCAGCAGTACCTGGAACTGGAAAAGGGTCTTTTATTTTATCAAATATCATAATCACAGCCAAATGTTTTCGAAAATACTGGTACAACACCTTGTACTGAGCGACTGCTCCTTCCTGCAAGTCAGACTCGATATTTCCTGGGTCCAAATATGCAATACTCATGAGAAATCCAGGGCCAGTGAATGCCCAGAGTCGGCGAAAACTGAAACGATACTGCAAACACACAAATTCTTAGCATTAGCTGGCTACTTTTCAAAAACAAATTTCAAAAAACTAACTTTTAAGTATGATGAAAATCTTGTATGATGAAAGTCTTTGGTTATCTCACTTGTTTAACCCTTATAGTAATTTAAAGCAGTCAGCGACCAATTAAAAAAATTCATTATTATTAACCTTTAAATAATTGTAAAATTTTGGATGAATAAAGCTGTTGTTGTTACTGTTATCCCTCTTTCTCCCCCTCCCCCCCTCTCTCTCTCTCTCTGAATGATCAATCTCTTGTGCGAAAAATTTTACGAAAGTGACCATCCTTGAATCATCTTCCAATTTCGCTTCCCATTTAACTATATAAGCCCTATAATACAATACATTTCTCTCACAATCAACTGCAACCAACTTTGGGGAAAATTTTCAGAGTTTCATTTCTCTTCCTTTCTGGTAGCCAAGGAAGCACCTCCCAGTCAGTGGTAATTAATGATTAAATCTCTTTTATTATAGTATGTACTAGTAGGTTCAGATTTTTCAAAGTTTGCATTTCAATATGTTACAATATGTTATAGTATGTACCAATTATGTTGAAGTTTATTTGGTCTTGAAATAAAAAAAAATCTGTATGAGATTCATGAAGTTTTCCTATTTTCATATGAAAGAAACTGTAGCAGTATCATTTTTCGGGGCCAACCACTTGATCTATGAGGAGGGGGGGGGGAGAATGCTTTATAGAAAAATATTCCCTGCAAGCCAAGTTCTTGTCAAAATTATTCTGCAGCAACTGGCAAATGAAAGAAAAAAATTTGTGCATCATAATAATATTCATCAATTTACTTGACCATGAAACGAAACTAATCTTACAAGATTCATGAAGCATTTCCACTTACATATTATGAAAGAACTATAGCAGTACTTAATGTTTTCATGGGCCTGTTTGCAGTAGGAAGTTGAACCTCTTGCCTACACGGTTTCAGAAGTGGGAACAGGGAAGTTAAACAGTCCTTGGAATGTGAGTGTTTTCACAACTAATTGAAGTTTATTCTGTGTTCTGTCTATCCATTGATCAATTTTCAAGGTCAATCAGGTTTATTTCTGGTATCCTCCCTTCAGCAATTTTCTCTGGCTAGGTTGCTAATGTCCCCCTCACTTTTCAAAACTTACAAAACTGTATTGGCAAAAAAGTGTGAAAAGCATCCTAAACATACTAACTGCATGGGTTCAAGTTAGTACTCACATCATCATGGTCCTCATCTCTTGGTATGGAAATTTTCTGATCGAAATATGTCTTGGCTAGATCTAATCTTTTTGTGCTTTTTGTCGTTGTGGCGTCTGTGTTAGCCTGTTCTGCCATTTCCTCTGTAGAACTCAGTTGATACGTACCCTCTGAAAGTGGAAGGAGCATGTAAGTTTCATTGTTTAGTTTCCTTTCACCCATCAGCAACCAAGATTTCACATCATATAACCATGTATTTGTACCAGTTTCCAGTCTACGACCATTTTCCTGCTGTGAGTAGCTGACACTGGCCATTGGTATATACTCAACCTTAATTGACATTAACAAATTAAAATATCTTTAACATCCAATTACTGTAATATGGTGATGAGTCCACAGCAACTGCATCCTAAAAAAAGTATACAGAAAATATGATCAGCACAAACCTAATTCATTTGCATACTTTTCAATCTACTATCACAAAATCTAGCCACTAAGTATCAATCATGGTTTTGAACAACTTCACACCAAGTAGTGTCAACCAGATCTGGTATGAGTTAGCAAGCCCTAAACAAAATCATGATTTTTAAAGTTGCTGTGCTTTGCATGCATGGGACCAATAGAAGTATTAGGAAATATTTCAGAATGTAAAATAATTAAGTTTCTTGTCTCTCCCTCCACAGCAATAAAAGTGTTCTTCACCTTTAATCCCCAGGACTAGTATAAAGCATATAAATATTTAATTCTTCCAACTAGATTTTTTGCAAACAATTGGCTACATTTATCCAGAAAGACGAACTATATGTCACAATGCACAAAACAGATATTAACACTATTAAATTAAAAAGTTGGTCTGTTAATGCGACTTTTTAGTCTGTCTCAGAGTTATTACAGATGAATAACATTAGTCTCAGACAAAAAATTTCATCTTAGACAAATTGTCTTTCTCAAAATTTGATATGGCCATTTTTACTTTGCATTATTTATCAAAATTACTTCTATTTCTTACTAAATTTCTGTCTTGCTTTACATCTGTTATGTAAGGAGATTAGATGTTAGTAAGTGATTGGGCTGGGAGGGCTAAACCACAGGCTTACCAGACGAAGTGTGTGAGTCCGTTCAGTTGACAGTTGCATATTAACTGAGCTCTCTTGCAGTTTGTATTTAAATGAACTTGCACTGAATTCGTCTTCGTAACCTTCTCCCGTAGGACATATGCTTTTAAATAAAGGTCACAATAAATGATTGTTGCTTTGTGGTGTGTCATATATTCAGAACTTGGCGAATTAGGATTTATGGGAGTTTAGGCGGCAGTTAAGTTCTGAACCTTTTCCTTTGTCGATGAAGTGAAAGAAATGCCGATTTTCTAGTACAGATAATTTGTGTATGAGCCTGAAACTTGCCTGGGACAAAGATCAAGAGCCCATCGATCGTTCTGTGGTAAATTTTTTGATAGATTTTTTTTGCTCAAGTTCTGACACGTTTTGTTGAGTAGATGTTGAGTTGCTTGCCTTCACTCTTTCTTTCTCCTGTTACCTCGCTCCCCGTAGCTCAACCCTCAAAACCTTCTTAAAACTCCCATAAATCCTAATTTGCCAAGCTCTGAATATAAACACACTACAAGGCAATGATCATTTATTGTGACCTTTGTTTAACAGCATATGTACTACAGGAGAAGGTTACGAGGATGAACTCAGTGCAAGTTCATGTAAATACTGACAAACCACAAGAGAGCTCAATTAATATGCAACTGTCAACTGAATGGACTCACACACTTTGTCTGGTAAGCCTGTGGCTAAACACTGAAAGGCACAGCAACTGAAGGTACGATTCAAACAATTTTAAAATAAAGTGACTAAAACTACATTAACATGCATGCATGACATAGCAAAAGTTATTTAAACTAAATGTGTGGTACCTCAAATAGAATGGAAAAGACTGTGTATTACATATATATAATATATATATGTAATACATATAACATATATAAAAATCTGTCTGACAAGTGCCTATGCACGAAACTCGGAGTCACAGAGAATCGATGTGTCACCTTTGATTTAATTTACTCGTATATATATATATATATATATATATATAAAACACAAT
>JAOBRD020302002.1:0-22151 GCA_027575215.2 Hydrozoanthus sils | reverse complement strand
ATTTTTCGGACAATCTTTCAGCCGCGGACATTATCCTCCGATATACCAGCCGCCGGAAGGGGTTTATTTACTAAATAGCCAGTGAGTAGGTTAGCCAATCAGAATGCAGCGTTCTTGGTAGTATACTAGTTGGTTTGTACTAAAAAGATATATAGACCCACTTAGTTTACGCATAGCCGCTTAACTGTACAATAGTCATTAAGCGGAGACTGGCGTCTGCACGCAGGTTGAGACCCACTTGGCATTATTTTATTGCTTAGCGAACTAGAACAAACTATAACCACTATCCTGGGTATAACGGTCTTTTAGAGCGGAATCAAACTGCTTTTGCTACTTTTAGATTATTTTTGAAGGAGTGCGAGGAGTTGATTTTCGCAGTGACATGGCCCTTGATGACGTCACGTTCCGAGAATCTTCTTGCAGTGCTGCAGTTACAACCTCCCCTCCTACGACATTACCACCCACTACCCCGCCAGTAAAAGGTTTGTCAACGTGCAGCACAATATTGTTAGCAATGACAGTGACAACGACAATGACAACAATAACGATAACGATAACGAAAACGACGATGGACAACGATAACGACAATGACAACGATCGACAACGATAATGACATGACAATTACAACGATTGACAACGACAATATGACAATTACAACGATCGACAACGACAATGACATGACAATTAAAACGATTGACAACGATAATATGACAATTACAACGATCGACAGCGACAACGACAATGACAATGGCAACGACAATGACAATGAAAACGATACGACACTGAAATTGATAAAGACTTGACAAGAACAAACCAACGACAGCAAGAACCACGATGAAAAGTGATAATGATAACGGTAAAGACATCGCATTTTATCTTATCTAGCTGATAAGCTCAAAATCGGTTTATATGTAAATGTTTCTATTACAGCTAGAAAACTGCCTTTTAAAACTTTCACAAAAACTATATCAAGCAGCTGTGGAACATGTAACCCCACGTTTATATACTTAGTGGTGTACTTAACCCATTTTTCAAAAGATTGTCTGGTTTTGTGCCAGTGTTTTGCCAATTATCATACACTTTTGATATCCATTTCTCTTAATCTTTCTTACGAAATAAAAATCAGCATTTTTGTTCAAAAGTTTCTCTCGACAAGTTGTTATATTGTACCAATTCCTATTGTGCTAAAACAAACAGCTCATTTACGGAAGTTTGAAGATAAAACAAACTTCTTGATTAATCACTTATTAATACCCCTTGTCCCTCCCGTACCAGCCCTTAACTTTCCTCAGCCGCTCACGATTGACAACTACGTCCTGATTGACGGCTTAAAGAAGGAAATGAGTCAGTTGACTCTTTGCCTGTGGGCTCAGACAGATGACCAAACGGACAAAGAACGATCTGTGTTCAGCTACGCGCGTGGCGGCCGCCATAACGAGATTCTGATTGACAGACCTTCAAACCTTCGGTTTTTCCTTCACAGTGGCAACTGGTAAGAAACAGGGGGTAAGGGTTAGGGATTAGAGATAGTGATGGAGGGTAGGGGTGAAAGGTAGGGGTGGAGGGCACTCGTCAGTTGTCAGTCTTCCTCAATAAGTATCAGCAGTTGCTTTGTTTATTATTCCAGTATGTTGAAGAAAACAAAATAGTTGCATTAGCTATTTTTTATATTTCAGATACTTCAGTTGTCCAAGAGACTATACCAATTGTTCAATTTAACATCTGGTGTATATTGCTATAAAAGATATAAACTTAAACGTCTGTATTACTCAGCGATTTTGTGTGAATAGTCGACTTGTGCTGATTCAAACCTGCAGTCACTCGAACCTCTTGTTAACTCGAAGTTTTTCCGTTTTCCCCCTTCATGTCATTTTTCCAATCATTTACCCTCGGATCTCGACACACTGGAAATTTTGATTCTTTCAATTAAAACTCGAGCTATCGGGAGTAAGCATTATATTCCATAAAATGTTCATCTAAATCACTCAAAAGCGCTTTTTGCACCCCGTCGTGTAATTCCATTGGTTGATATTAGTCGCTAACCGACATTTCAAACGTGACGTATAGGAGAACTGACTACCAAAATGTTTCTGTGGCTATCAATGACGGACTATGGCATCATCTCTGTTTGGCGTGGGAGAATCAAAACGGAGACTGGGTGTTCTACAAAGATGGCCATGCCGTAAAATCAGGTCACCGCCTCAAGCGACGTCACGTGGTCCCCATGGATGGCACTGTTGTCCTGGGCCAAGAGCAGGATGTCCCTGGGGGAAAATTCAACAAGGAAGAAGCATTCCCGGGGAACATGGCTCAAGTCAACATGTGGGACCGGGTGCTCAGCGCCAGTGAAATTTCCAACTTGTCAACCAGCTGTCGACTGGAAGGGGAGGGCAACGTTCTTTGCTGGGAGGATGTCCTCAAATCCCAAAGATCTGGGCTCGTTACGGAGATGAATGCTTCATGTGTTTAAGGGTCCGTATGTACCTGTGCTGTATAACGCGTTAGTAAATCTTTCCTGTAGATAGAGGTTCACTGCGAACACTTTCGGTTACGTGACTGGTTTGGAGACTCTGTTTGTTGTAGATTCTTAATTTGAAATATATTTGACATCTCTTCCACCTTTCGTCATGTCTATTAATTTGTTCTTAAGTTTGTTTAGTTAGAAAATATACTTTTACTTGAAGAAAGAATCTACAACTTCTGATACATTAAAAAAAGTAAATTACAATCGAACAGTCTGATTTCTTTACTTGTCTTGCCGGCTTACGCTCTTGACGGAGGATAATATCCGCGGCTGATAGATTGTCTGAAAAACGAACAGTTGGCCGAGAAGCGAAGCTTCGAGGGTAATTGAGAAACTTTGAGGATAATTTATCAGCCAAGGACTTTATATTCTCCGATATCCTAGTAAGCCAAAAAGGGGTTTATTTATTTTATAACTCTCCCCGAATATTTTTTTCTTCGAAAAAACTTTATGCACAAGTGCAGCTATGAAAATTTCTCTCTTCTCCACACTAATTGAAGTTTGATGTAATGTAAACTCTCAGTTTTAAGCTTAAAATGTTTTACAGAACTTCAGAAACTCAATAGGCTTAGTTAAGCTTGTTATCGAAGCTTATTTTGTCGACTTTTTTGCGCTGTCTGGCACTGTCTTTGAACCAAGCATTTTTAAAAATCTTCGTTGTTAGACTCGGAGAATAGTTTAATTTTCTTGTCTATCAATTTAAACTTGTTCAAAATTTGATTATAGCATTTTCAAAATGGCCGCTCGCGTTATGTCGATCCTGAGGAGGAAAACTTATAAGTACTCCTTGAAGGAAAACGCTGTTCTGAAAAGCATAAAGTTTGTATAACACTTTTCAGAGGTAAATCAATACCCCTATGACATTTGTACTAAACCGGTGAAAGATAAAAATTTCGGGTAAAAATCCCGGGGGGGGGGGTACCCCCTATATTTGGACGGTAGGTATGACCATCATATTTTTTAGGGGTTGTTAGAAGAAGTCCTCTGTAAAACCAAGAGGCTGGTATTTTTAAGGGTTGAAAAACGCCAAGCTATTGGACTGCTTGCAGTCCCTGGCCAACGTCCTATTACGCGCGCGCCCTTGTTTACTGCATATCTTGTGCAGCGCAACACGAGGGGATTAGCTATCCAAGGAAAAATTCCAGCTTTCAGTTGGTACTTTTTAGGGTAACTTTAAAACCGAGAGGTATTTTTTAGGGTGGAGAGTTTTAATTTCTTGGTATTTTTTAGGGTATTTTGGGGACTTTTCCGACGGTCAACCCAACCCTTTAAGTACTCCCCCATCTGTGGGCGAAAATGCTTCAGATGTCGATACGTGCGTAAAAGTTTTGCACAAATCTTTGGCAATAGCTGGTTTTTTTTCTCTGATAATCACCCGAGTAATTTTACTAAGACAACTATTCGCCTCAGGCTCAGTGAATATCTGGGTGGTGAATAACCGAATTCGTCTCGGGGATCATTCGCCAGAAACTCATTTTGCCTTCAACGAATAATTATTTAAAAATTTCGCAGGTTAAGTTGCGTGTGTAGGTCAGAATTAGAAATTGTGCACCTTTAAAGCTTTCTTTAAAAAAAACGGTAGATATTGTCGCAGTGTCGCTAGATATTGATCGGTGGAATGCCACTGCGTCTAAAGAAGAACCTGGGAATTCGATAGACACGGCCGGGAGTCCATTACTAGCTAGTTGTATATACGAATTAGAAAGCAAGGCCAATACGACTTTTTTAAAATATATTTCGTACAATATCTTGACTGGCCATACCAGTCTTCATCAGGTACAATTGAGAATCGTTACAAATTAACGCTAAATATATATCAGAAAGTGGTTGACAAGGCCGGAAATGGATGTTTAGAAATGAAATGAAACATTCTAAACATCCATTTCCGGCCCGGTCAATCACTTTCTGATATATATTTAGCGTGAATTTGTAACGATTCTCAATTGTACCTGATGAAGACTGGTATGGCCAGTAGAAATATTGTACAAAATATATTTTAAAAAAATCGTACTGGCCTTGCTTTCTAATTCGTATATCTCAATTTGTCCAAGCCAATTTGATCATCTATTGATCCGACGATAGCAGAAACTTCTTCTAGTTTTTCTAGTTGTTTACAATTTATACTCGAAAATGTATTTGGTCGTTTTTGCGCTGAAACCAATACTGGCTGTTGATTTACGGATTGTTTTTCCATTTTTCCAAATGCCAATAAAAGAAACGCACAGTTACCTTTTTGAGTCCTTTGTGTTGTAAGACACCAGAAAACCAAAAAAAAACAGAGAGGAGGCTGGACCGAGGTGTTGGTCAGCGGAAACCTCTGGCCCTGAATATGGCGGACGAGTTTAGTTTAATCTTGATTTTTTTGAATACTTAGAAATGTCTCTTCTTGGTTTGCAAGATTATGACTCAGACTCTTCTAGTTCCTCAGAGGAATCAAGCTCAGAAGAAACAAAAGCTTATCTATCTAAATTCAATAGAGACATCTGTGGCGATAAATTCACGCTCAACGAAACAACGGAATCAAACGCGCCTCTTCCATTGCCAGATTTAGAGGTAAACAAAACATCCTCTGTAGCATCCCGGAACGAGTTTCAGGATCGAACTTTCAAAGCATCATCAGTTTTCTATAATCCTTATCTGGCAGAAGAAAGGAAGAAAATTTCCGCTCTAGAACAGCATGTTGTTCTCTCTCAAAATGCTTCTCTGAAAGACTTACAAAGCAAAGAAAAAAAACAAAACATTTGTTGGAAATTTCGGAAAGGGACATGCAAGTTTGGAGAAAGCTGTAAATTTTCTCACGATTCAAGCAACAATGAGTCTCAATTAGAACAGGTTTCTTCCCTTCTTAAACCAGTTATTTCAAGACCCAAGCAGAGACTGGAACCAAACAATTCTGATGATGAAGAAGAAAGCACCAAACCTATGCGAAAGAGGAGGGTCGGTGTTACAGACTCGCTTATACCACCAAAGCGCTCTATGCAAGCATATGAAAAACAAAAATCTGCTGAGCGACCATGGTTGTAGTTAAAGTAGTTAAGGTAGTGATAACAAATTGTTGTAAAACTAAGTAGTTTTTTCAGGAGGAGGTGCAAGGGGTATAGCGGGTTTACCTTGACAGGTGGTTGGGAATTCTTATTACATATGAAGCATGGTTTTTGGTAAATTTTTCTTTGTGATCTTTGATCATTGAATTAAATGAACATGACCCATGACTGGCAATTTTTATTTCACATGAACTGTGTCAGGGACCCAGCCCCCCTTCTGTTCCTTTAGTGAAATCTCAATTTAACGAACCTCTATTTAATGAAGTCCTCGATATAAGGAAGGATATTTTTCAGCCTGGCCAAAGTTACAGTAAAATGTAAGGAATAGAACGTCAATATAATTAACGAACCTCGATTTAACAAAATTATTGATATAAAGAACAAAATTCGGAAGCCCAAACGTAAAATATACCTCAATTTAATGAGTAAATGTCAAAATGCAATAAAAGACAAAAGCAAAGCAGAATTTTTTTAGCTTTTCAATCAACGACTGTTTATATGATACAAAACTACTGTCAACACTGTATTTATTGTTAAATTTCAGGTGTCAAACCTATTGTTTTGTTACAAACACAAACTTAGGTTGCAAGAATATTTTTTATCAGATTTTCGAAAACAGCAAAAATACAAACATAGTTTTCTAGTTCTTTTGTGTGTTTGTATACAAATATTGGACGAACTGTTGTTTCGAATAGACAATAAATTACCATTAACTTTGTTCAAAACTGAAATCATTTAAGGTGGTCATGAGATACACTGCTACAAAACAATGAACACTGTTCTACTGTACATAATACTGAACCTTGATATAACATACTGTTTGGCTATTTTTATGCAAATTTGTTATATCAAGGTTTTTGATTTAAAGGACTCTCGATATAATGAACAAAATTGTCCAGTCCCCTGGCACTTCGTTAAATCGAGGTTTCACTGTAACCCCCTAAAGATTTCAAGTTTTTAATTAGGTCCAGACTGTAGACTGGAGGCCTGTGCCCCAAACAATTTTCTCAGAAAGAAAAAGGTATCAGTTTTTGAGTATTACTGATGTAGAGCAGGGTGTTAGTAAGAAATTAAGATTTTAACTTGTATGCCAAAATCTTGGTAAAACCTCAAGGGCATTTTGTTATAAACTTCAGTCTTTTACTGAGGCACATGTGTATCATACAAAATACAGTCACGCAGTGTTTATCACAAAAAGTGTTTGCTTTACAATGTGGCATCAGTAGCAAAACCTTTTGTAGTATTTTGATGTAGCATCACATCTGGCAAGGCCAAGGTTTCTTTTCTGTCAAGTTACACACTGATGAATACTTACAAGCCCCTTGCCTTCAAGTAAGACCATCCTTCCATTTAACAACCACCTCCTCCCCCAAACTTTTTACAAAATATTATTGGATGGATGCTTTTAGTTGTAACAAATTAAATATCTATAACTGATAAAATAGATCATCTTTGTGAACATTTGCAATGATTTTTGTTATGGTTTTGGAAAGATTGAGTAATTTTGGGTCTCAACAGGTCAGCTACCCCCCCCCCCCCTATTTTCCTGAAAACCCTTCTCCCCTCACCAAGAAGACTTAGAATAAACAAGCCCTTAAGGGGCTTACTAGAGCATTCAATGATTGTTCTTAATTATTATTTTATTGGCTAATTATTAACCAAGTATGATGTTGCACAAGCCAATAAGGCTTTTTTGTTTTTTAATGAAGTGTGCAGTTGTAAACCCTGCAGTGTTTTTACTAATGGCAATTCTAAAATAGAATATGAATATATTAAAAAGCCTGAAAGACTTTTGGATGCTAAAAATGCTAAATGTATATTTATTACACTCTGAAGATATCAACTGAGAAAAACAGTTAGTACAGTATTTCCAACATCCAACAGTTTTTATAGTTTTCTGTATAAACATAATTATTTTAAGGCAAACACTATGATAAAGCTAAAAAGCTAAATCCTTTCTCGAGCCTACTGGCCCATTAGGCTGGCACTTATCTCCAGTTTCCATAGTGTTAAGCGGATGAGACTCTACAGGACACTAATCTATGTATCACAGGTTAGCTCCCAGGAGAACTGGTACTCACTTATACAGCTGAGTCGACTGGAACAAAGTCAAATAAAGTACAATATCTTTATTTGTACTCAATGCTCTACCTTTTTTGTAATTATAATATTTGTAGTTTTGTGCTGGGCAGAGTACAGGGTACATGAAAAAACCAGTGACGGTTATCAAGTCATGTACCCTTAAAGTGTCTTGTTCAAGGACACAACACAGTGGTCTGGCCAGGGTTTCAACTTGCAACCTTAGGATTATGAGCCGAACACTGCGCCGCCAACAAACAGTATGATAACAGAATACAAAACAGGCCCATTGGAACAAAAATTTATATTGGGGGGGGGGGGGAGGGGAGCTGCAAGCATAGCACAAAAGCACAGTCAGTGTAAAATTCAAAATTACTCTAACATGGAAACTGTGAGTGACGAGGACTTTTCGAGGGAGGGTTACAGCCACCCCACTTCCAATGGGCCTGCAAAATGTTTATGAAATAATTATCTAGAACAGGAAGTAGGAGAATAATAATTACACAATGTTAACCCTTTCAGTTCCAGTTGTATTGGTAAATTCTCCCAACTACAGCCTATACTTTTCATTGAACAAGTTTGGGTGAATTTTGCTTTTCATCTTCAATAGTCCACTTTTTAGTTGATCAAATCCCATTACAAAATGTCTTATGTCATATCAGTAGTTATGTAATGAGAAGTTAGATGTTGATAACTGACGGATATAGAAGGGTCAAAGTATGGTCTTGTTTTGAGTGGAAACAAGTCTTTGCAGGGCTTGAAATTAACTTTTTTTATTCAAGTAGCCGGCTGGCTGCCAAAAGAACATGTTTGGTAGCCTTTGGTAGCAAATCTTAAATAATTATTTTTATCGTGTGTGTATTCCATACTTTGTCTTCATGTGTAGCTGTTTGTGCAAGAATAGTTGCATTTGTTTCCAGATTTGTTTGCCCAAACAGGCAGATAAACGCCATTCGTTCATTGCATTGTTTAGCATTTTCTTAGAAACAAACATGGGACCAAAACAATATGGTGTGTTCCAAAACAATATGGAGTTTACTCTTGGGGGTAAAGTTTACCACAACCTTAACCAATCAAAAAGCAGAACTTCTATTCTAATTTCTTTGATGGTAATATTTACCCAGTATTAGCCAATCACTGAAAAGGCCAGAGTAAAGTTTACTAAATATGAAAAACACATGTTTGCAAAAAGTTCAGATATTTCTGCCTACCTGATGCCACCAAATTTTATTTCCTTTAGTGAGACTCAGCCAAGGTTGTTTTGTTGCTTTTTGTTCACAAATTGTAAACAAAAAAAATCACAGCAACAAACGCGCTTTCACAATAGGTTCAGTTCATGACCTCGCACATACTGATTGATGGTTCCCAGATGATGACCTGATATGCGTGATACTTGTTTCTGACAAGGAAAACAAACTAAAAATCTATTTTGCTTAACATTTTGCATGCACGGATGTAATCGGCTCGACAATCTCGGCAAAAGGACTTGTGTATGACAATTTAAACTCAAAAAGCATACGCAAAACAATCACACCAGGAAATAACGAATGATCTTTCAGAAAATTCGCTCTACGTGGAATCTACATACTGGACAATTTCGTAGAATCTAAAAAACTTTAACCATGAATAACGCATGTAATTCCGCTATGATCACAGGCTTACCATCCAGAAGTGGCTTGTTGTATACTGTATTCATTAGCTTCTGTTAATAAACTGGCGAATAAAAAACATTACTTTTTGAAATGTAGTGTTGCCAATCTTAGCAGGGGTTTTTAGGGAAAGAAAAAAGGGAGCGATACGGAGAAAGAAAAAACGGGGAAAAGATAGGAGGGACTAGGACGGAGAGAGGAGAGAGAGAGTAAGAGAGAACAAAAGAGAAAAGGTCAGCGCAAATCGTCTGTCACCCTCATTCATGCCATAATTTTAGAGCCATACCTCAAATATCCACAGAGAAAATCGGTCATAAACAACTCACTTCGCCAAACTCTGATGATCGGTGCTCGCGACAAGACGAATGGAATTTAAAGAATGATAGCCAATCAGAGCGAGAGCTTATTAGCTTTTCCGTTTCAGAAAACGAAAGCAATTTTCAACCAGGCTGATTAGCTCTCGCTCTCATTGGCTGATGTTTAACGGCTATCATTTTTTAATTCCATCCGTCTCGTCGTGAGCACCGATCATCCAGAGATTCGAAGAGATCGGCGAAAAGAATAGTTTATGACTGATTTTCTCCGCGGAAATTTGAGGTATGGTTCTAAAATTATGGCAGTGGTTAATGTATTATTTGCCTGGTTGAGCTGTGTTCGAGTTGTGCTAGTTGTTAGAGCGAGTCGCTGTAGAGATGAGTTTGAATGAGGGTGACAGACGATTCGCGCTGTCAACTTGCTTACCTTTTCTCTTTTCCCTCTTACGTACGCTCTTTCCTCTCTCAATCCCAGGCCATCCTCTCTTTTCCCTGTATTTATCTTTCTCCGTATCGCTCCCTCTTTTCTTTCCCTAAAAACCCTCACTAAGACTGACAACACTACATTTCAAAAATTAATATTTTTTATTCACTAGTTTATTAACAGAAGCCAATGAATACAATATACAACAAGCCACTTGTGGATGGTAAGCCTGTGCTATGATTTGTGTTATCAGTTCACGGTGACTCGGGAAATTTCCTTTTTATCCCAAGTACGTTACATTCTTTCAAACCGTTCACCAAGCTATTGTTTAAGTCTTAAAATTTTGACACATGAGTTTTATCTCGCCGACATACACAGTTACAAGTTACGATAGATTCGTGTAACCACAAGCTGTGACAGATGTCACGTTGCATGCGTGCTGAACAAACAATGTTATAAATAGGCGTAAAAAAGGAAAATAGCCACTATAATTATAAAGGATATGAAACATCTTAATATTGCAGTTCTTTTTCGTAACCTGTTATTTGAATATTGAATTTGTGTGAAAGTTCAGCGGATTTTGATGTTACTGTTAAAATACTACTCGTTGCTTATAACTTTAGTTTGATATTTCAGAATTGACCATGTGACAGCAAAGTTTACCGTAGTTACCGTGCGCAAACTTGGAACTGCCAGGCCTACTTCAACCGTATCGAATTTAAAAATTGAATTTTGTCCGATGATTCAAACACTGAATTTATTTGCCGTATTATCCGATTTCAGCTACTCTGCTGCAGACACCGTATTTTCACCGAATTTAATTCGATACGTTTGAAAGACGGTGTTTGCCGAGTGGGCCTTACTCTATGATCGGGTTTCTGAGCCGATTGGCGAGGCAAAAGGCTATGAATGTATCTTTGGTACCGCAGTGTCATAGTTTTTGCCAAACTAAACCACTTTTAGTTCTCTGTGTAATTTGTAATTATGCGAGTGCTACATAGTGAGAAGTCGTTTATTGTAGTGTTTCATTTTACAGAATCACGATAGTTGATTTTAGTTCTGACTTGTTTTGTGCCTGATTTCTAACATTGTTTTTTTGAGCTTTTGAAAGGGAAAAAATTATGTGAGCAGTTAAAATGGTTTCTTGGGTTCTCGAAACGAGAAATCAACTCCATATAAGGATAGGCCAGTTGGCAGAGCCAAAACGCAACATTTTTTAGAGAAAAGAAAATTGTTGACTCATAATCGAGATTCGTCAAAACTATTTCCTTTACAGCTGTTTCGAGAATTTGTCAGACTCCGTTTATATGGGGCCGGTAAAGTTTGGGTCCGCTCTTCTTTAAGGGCCCGTCCTTACTGTGTACATGGGATCGTCTTCATTTTGAAACAGTTTGCACCAGTGTTTACACGGGACGGTGAGCACACGACGAAGTGGGACACTTACGTGACATTTTTAAAGTAGCT
The DNA here is from genome assembly GCA_027575215.2 of Hydrozoanthus sils. Taxonomy (NCBI): domain Eukaryota; kingdom Metazoa; phylum Cnidaria; class Anthozoa; order Zoantharia; family Hydrozoanthidae; genus Hydrozoanthus; species Hydrozoanthus sils. Next base: position 10,653 of record JAOBRD020302002.1, on the reverse strand, counting down.
GAACAATCACAGCGCAAGAGCAACAACATTTAATAACGTCATCATTACAGTTACAATTTTTTTCTGTTACATTTTCAAAAGATTGAAAACCACGAACTGGCTTAAAATGAACGGGAGAAAAAGGATAAGAGAAAGTAGTGATTTGCTCCGAAACAATCGCCGTTTGAAGCAGTGACAATTAAAGCAGATGGCCAGTCAAACTTACTTACTAAGACAGCAATAGATGCAATTGTTGCCTCTTTTCCCATAATTACTAAATTAATCTTAGTTTTATTTTTACTTTAAACGCTTTTTCCTCATCAATTGCAACACTTTTGTTTTGATTGGGCAGCCAAAAACGAAAAGCTAGTTCCCAAACCTATACCGCGCAAACTGTGTAAAAATTGGAACGGTTCAGGAGTTTACTTGGGTTTGTATAAAATTTTAACTGTACCGACCCCAAAATGGGACCTACTTTTTAAAGGTCCCAACTTGAACACTTTGTTGATCTCAGATCAGGACACTTACGGAAGTCCCGTGTGAAGGCAACGTCAAACTGTCGTTTTTGAAACGGACCCAAACTTGAACGGCTCCGTGTAAACGGAGTCTAACTATATGCAAACGAACTTAGGGTGCGTTCGTTTGGGCCTATTCCAAGGGCGATGAAATATCTATTTCAAATTCAAAATTCAAAAGAGTTTTGTTACTGACAAATGTTTTATTTGTAACTTCGCAGGAAAAACAGTCAAAAACAATCGGGTAAAGTTTTTATTCCATGTATTCCTATTCCATAATAGGCCTAAACGAACTCGCCAAAATCTAATAGCTCATTTGTTGCAAATTGCAGTTCAAAGTTTGCGTGCGCTAACTACGGTAAACTTTATCATCACGTGGTCAATTCTGAAACACGAGGCTCTCCAAAGTGCGCCGCATTTCTCGTTGTTACGAAGAGGAGAACAGAACACTACGAACTATGAGCAAGGTTATATTAAACGTTAATATCTGGAGAACCATAAAAGATTTCGACGAAATCTTTTCATCCCTATTCCTCGTTTAGCAAGGTCTGTCCACTTGAGATAACAAAGTGTCTTATGGTCATAGGCACTTTAAGCAAACGATTTGAGTGAACAAGTAAAATAGTTCCCAGTCCCCCAATGTTGGTAAGGTTCAGAAGATTGGTCCCGGGAACTAACGTACGTAAGTTTGGGTGTACTCCCGCCTTAATCTTATTGTTTACAAACTCACTCTATTCCCGTAAGACATCCTTCGTCTTTTTTACTCTTTTTAGGCACTATGGTAAAAAAATTTTTATGTCGAGTAAAAAGTTAAAAAATCTGTTTGTATCTTTAAAATTTTCTAAAAATCTGCGTATATATAAAATTGCTTGTTTTATATATTTCGCAGAGCACTCAACCTCTTCAGGTCGCCATTTTTATAGCTTTTACACTTGGTGTAAGTTATGCATATCATGTCCTGATGTTTTATGCAATTTATGTAATCTATAATACGAGTAAGGTTACGACGCATTGACAACCTTTGATGCCTGTTTTCAACGGAACATTTATTTTGAAGCCTGCACCACAAATTATTTTAATAAAGCGAAGCCATGAAACAGACTATTATTTTGTTCGTTCGTAAACTTTCATCCAAAGGTAATGAATTTACAGCATATTTTTTTTTAAAAAATGAAAGTTTGCCTGTACATTACTTCATTACTTGTAAACATAAATTACCTTATCACTTTTTTTACCCGTATATAATAATCGAAGTATACGTGACTGGTGGGGGTCATACGTATTTTTTTGGTTTGAAGATTTACACGAGTCTGTATTTTTAGGGTCAACAGATCGTTTTTATGGGTCATAGAAAAGTAAGCATCTTTTGGGGTCATACATAGAGAGAATGGAGTTACTTTGGTTTACCACGAGCAAAGATTTAGTACTCGTATTAGAGATTACATGAATTGCATGGAGCATCAGGAAACGATATGTATAACTTACATCAACCTTGTGCCGCTTGAGTGGGAGGGCGGTCTGCTAAGTGTGACAAGTAAGGCGAGTTTATATAGTCTGCACAGACACGGAAAGGCGACCATATAAAACGTTTTATCAAAAATCGAGATTGCTTTTAGATTCTAAATAAAGTTAGAATAGTCTTTATTCCCGAAGATTAGGATTTTTCGTGTTATTAAAGAAAATTGAAAACTACCGCTCATTTAGTCAATTGAAGACCTTGAGCGGGAGGGTGATCGTGACAGTGATCTAGCTTTTTACTTATTTATTTATTTTGCTTTCGCTGTCTACAAATTAAATAACTCAAAACTTATACAGTGAGGCAGACTACAACAGGCCATAGGCCCCTACAAGGAAGACCACCCGAGCATAAAAACTGATCTAGTAGTAAAAATATTGCAAATGTTAAAACAATACTAAATATCGTAAACGCTATGAAGACTAAAAACAACAATGAACTGAAGATTTAAGGGGGCGAGACACATGCTTATGACAAGAACTACAAATGCTACGCCATGTCTCACATTATCAACTAAGAAATGGAAAGAAAAATACTTTAAAGATGTTTGATAACTTAACTGCGATAAGAAGAAAATGTTTTAGAAGATCTAATTGGCTCAGGTAAAGCATTCCAGGAGAAGGTAACGCGATTGAAGTAACTGTTACTGAAGGAGAGAGTTCTTGTAAATGCAGGCAGTAGGATTAATCCAGATTGAGAAGGGGAGTTTGCATGTTTAGTAGACAGGAAGCAAGAAGTATCGATGTCATAAATATTATTAAACAGTTTATACAGAGTGCACAAGACTTTCTGTTTGTGCCAGTAGGAGACGGGTAGCAGATTAAGTTCCAATAGTCTCTCTTTGTAAGGCAGGGTGTGGTCTTTTAGAATCCACTTGGTAGCTCTACGTTGAACTCTTTCAATGAGCGTCATGTTCTTGTGGACAAACGGAGACCAGATTTCACTTGCATGTCCTAATAAGAACGAACAAGAGCAAGGTGGAGGCACCGTTTAGTGTTTTGGTCAACTAGGTCACCACTAGTTATTTTACTGAATCCAAGAATGCGCGTAGCTCGTCCTGCTACAGCGCAAGACTGCTTGTTCCATTTGAATGACTTCTTTATTTTCACACTAAGGTCTTTGCAGGTTTCGGCAGTCTTTATGCCTGTGGAATCTAGACGGTTTTCATATTCAATAGGTGGGCGTTCACGCGAGATGCGAAGGAGTTCATACTTACTAATGTTGAACAGCAGGTCATTCCTGACACTCCATTGGACGAGAGACGATAGATCGAGTTGGAGTAGGGCAACATCAGAATCAGAGTTGATCGGCCTGTAACCTTTGGAATTATCAGCAAATAGCACGACACAAGACCCACGTTGAACAGAGCAAGGCAAGTCGTTAACGAAGACCAGAAGCAGAAGTGGACCAAGTATGGAGCCCTGGGGCACACAAGACGTTACTGGACGAAACGATGAACATGTATTTTCAACAACTACGCGTTGCTGATGGTTTTAGAGGTAATTAGAAAACCATTTCAATACAGGGTCATCCACACCATGAGTACAGAGCTTGGAGATCAGACAATAGTGAGAAACAGAGTCAAATGCTTTGCTTAAGTCAAGATAAACTGCGTCAACTTGTCCTGATTTGTCCAAAGTGACACCAATTTCATGTACGAAAAAAAGCAAAGGAGCTGGGTGATGGTGGAGCGTTCACTCAAGAAGCCATGCTGGTGAAGGAATATTAAAGGACGAATGAAGGACACTACATGGTTATAAATACAGCGTTCAAGAACTTTGGAAATTACACATAATGATGAGATAGGACGGTAGTTTTTGACTGATTCTTTATCATCTTTTGTTTCCATTGGGTTGGAATTTTACCGCTGGACAGTGAGTTGTTAATTGAAGTAAGTGATCAAAGAAGGGGCAAGTTCCTCGGCGCATTCGCTCAAAACACGGCTTTGGATGGGTCAAGGATTTCATGACGTCGCAAACTTCATTAATGGTAAGAGTAACAGAGGTTAGCTAATCATCATCACCCAAAGGAGGAGAGTTGCTTGACATGTTTGAGAATTTGTCGTTCTTCCTGAAAGTAGACTGGAAAAAGATGCTGAAAAATTTCGATTTGTCTTTGGAGAAGACATGTGATGGCTAAGAATTGCAGTTGATGGAATACGAAACGATTTAGATTTAGCTTTGTAAAAGGACCAGAATCGTTTGGGATTATCTTTTAGGCAAGAAGAAGTAGAAGCAATACAAGACTTGTGCCTGCGTCGAACCAGATCGCTGAGTTCCCTCGTTAGAACTTTGTACTTTTCCCACTGTTGAGCCTTTTTGGTCTTGAGGGCTTTTCTCCTCGAGGCCTTTTTCTTGTTACTCAGGTGAACTACCTCCCCATCAATCCATTGAGGGGCGTTGGTGCCGCGGATCTTACATCGAGGAACATGATCATCAATTGCATTCAGGATCAAATCTTTCCAGCAAGTCCAGTCATCATCTATGTTGTCATTAGTCAACGCTAGATCGATAAGAGATCGTTCATGGTGAGCCGCAGACCGTCGAAGTCAGCTTTTTTATACTTGTAGACAAATCTAGGTCGAGAATGAGGTTTCTGGAACTTTATGAAGAGTTCAAACAGGATTAAATTATGGTCTGATATTAAAGTGTCCGGGCCAGGCGGTAAGACGGTGATGTTTTCTATGTACTCTGTATGAGAAGCAAAGATCACTTTCTCCATTGTGTCTACAAAAGTGGCTGATCCGGTTGATTCAGAAGTAGCTTGGTAGGTTGACCAGTTTATGTCTGAGAAATTTAAATCTCTCAGAACAACAATCTTTTCGACTTCCGAACCACTTGCTCTACTCAGAGCTTCCTCGAACTGCAATAAAAAGTCTTGGGAATCAAGCTGTGGACGATAAAATGAAAGCGCGAGGGTTTTCTGCTCCGATCTGAAGCGAAATTCGACAGCAGACATTTTACAAGCAGTTTCAATGTCGCAATGAATAAATTTTTGACTTCACAGCAATCAGAACTCCGTCTCCATCGTTTTGAACTCTATCAGAGTGGTATACATTGTAGCCTGTAGGGAGAACGGCAAGATCAGCAGCACTGGGATCAAGCCATGTTTCACAAAAAGACAAAATGTCAAGATCTTCGCTGTAAACAAATTCCTGAAACGCCTGTTGTTTGGTTACTCCATTGACACTTTGCGCATGAAAAATCGTCGCACGAAGCTTTTGCTGTTTAGGATGCCTATGATGGCTGGCAGAATTATAAGAAGAACCAATCATCGGCCCAGGATGAAGGTGGACATCCTGCTGAGAACAATGATAAAGAGCGCTGGGCTAAACGTTGCAGATCCTTTAATAGAATAGTTCATCCATTGCTTCATGAACTTCCTGAGACTGAACTTGGAGGAAATAATAGGCCTTGAGCTTCTTTGATATCCTTAATGCGAGCAGAAGAATTCGATCCCAAATGGTATATGGCTCCAGCCACAAGAAACAGCAGCAGATAGAGTGTAGACGCCATTGGCATGGCTCGTGCGGTATAAATGCGCAAAATAAGTTCTGTTTGCGCACGCAACACGGAAGACGGTTGAGTTAAGAAAAAAAAATTGCGGAGACAACAAAAGCTTCTTGAATGACGAAATAAACAACTAACCACAACAAAAAAAAACCGTTGAAAAATAAAATAACAGAATAAACCTTGCAAAACCCCAGAAAAATATAAGCTATAAAAAAGGAAAAAGGTAACAAGAAACAAGCTAAGTGTGACAAGAATGGCGAGTTTATAGTCTGCACATACAAGGAATGGCGACCATAGAAAACGTTATACAAAACAACGAAATCGCTTTTAGATTCTAAACAAAGTTAGAAATATAGTCTTTATTCCTAAGCATTATGGTTTCTCGCGTTTCTTAGAAAATTGAAAACTACCGCCCATTTTATATTAGTCTTTTGAAGACCTTGAGCGGGAGAGCGGCCGTGACAGTGTATATGACAAGAATGGCGAGTTTATAGTGTGCACATACAAAGTAAGGCGACCATAATAAATGTTATATCAAAAATCGAAATCGCTTTTAGATTCTAAATAAAGTTAGAAAAAACAACCGCTCATTTAGTCTCTTGCAGACCTAGAGCGAGGTATACTTAAGTCTTACAATGTTTTGGTTGGGTATTTTGAAGCCAAGTGGTTTTTTTTGTCTAAAGTTTCAGGATCGCGTGTTTTCGTTGATTTGCAATATGACGCTCCGTCATGTATACTTCCAGTACTTCCCCCTGGGGTAAATACGGTAAGAAACAGGAAGATTTTGCCGTTTAGGGCGTTGTGTTACACCGACTGGTTGGCTGTATGACAGCCGGCCAACTTCAAAAAGAATATACAAAAAGTGTACAAAGATGTTTTGTTGTGAGTGTATAACGTTCAAGTGTTTCGATTTTGTTTCTCGAAGCCATCTGTATTATTCCGGGCAAGGTTAAGACAGGCCAAGCAGAAACAAACTTACGGCAGAAATACTTTCGTAACCATTCCTCAAAGTCAAACGAAATTGACGTACAGAATACTTTCAAACAAACTTGCAGCAGAAATACTTTCGTAACCATTCCTCAAAGTCAAACGAAATTGACGTACGGAATACTTTCGAACAAACTTTGATTTATTTTTTCTTATAGCGTTTTACTTGTCTTGTGTTCTTGAATGTTCGTTGGTTCGCTCGCGCAGAACTCAGACGAACAATATCACGTATCAGTTTACCTTTTATATTATTAAACAAATAATCAATTATTCCTCCTGCGTATGTGCGTCAGTATGGAGTTGAAGAGCGCTTGAGCTGTTTCGACTGAGGGGAACCTTATAAATTAGGTTGTTCATCACGAATTATACCCAAATCTGCACACAGCTTACAAAGTCTTGGTGCCTTCACCGGCCTCGAACACCGAATTAGCTTCACACAAGAAGGTAAGTTGACCAGCATGCTTCACGGTGCAATTAATTAATCTGACACTCAAACTTCTTACAGGTTTATTTCAAAACAATGTCATGTTAAACATCCATTATCCATTTATCGTATTCGTGTGGATGGCGAAAACGAAACACCCTTTGTTATTTCTTCTTTACCGTGCGAATAATCTTTGCCGAGTTCTTCTGCATCTTCGGATGTAAGGGCTCCAAAATTCACAAATATCAGAACACTTGGTTTGGCATGTCTCCCAGGTCTATGTTTTCGCTAACGCGAGGACTTTGTATTCGTGAGTAACTTTCAAAAGTAGCTCTACTTCATCCCCTGACAGCACAAACGAGTCCGTCTTTTCTTTTCCTTTCGATTCACATGTTTTTTGGGAAGGTTTTTGCATTCCAACGGTGTAAATTACAGTAAGAAAGCGTATTATATACTTCTTTTAGCGTATACGTGTGAACGTGCAAATACGATTTTAATACGGTCCGTGTAGACGCGGATTTTTTCAAATACGGAGAAAAAAAATCTCCGTTACGGATACGTGTGGACAGGGCCTTAATCAAAGAAACTCCATCGAGTTTAACTTTTTTAATCGAGGATTTATCAGTTTTACGGGAAGTAAGTTCGTTAACTACTTGTCACCGACAATTTAATGTACGAGGGTCACTATTATTTTCAACAAATTTGTTTTGATAATACGACTGTTTAGCAAATTTAATTTCAGCATTCACTTTGTTTCGCATTGACTTGAAATTCTCCCAGTCATAATAATCATTTGACCTAATTGCTTTGACCTTAAGAATGTCACTATTGTGCATGCGTCATTCAGTTTGGCGTAATCGAAGGGGATTGCTTGGATTTACACGTTTAGTACGGATTGGGGCATGCTTGTCAACAATTCGCAGGAATTTTGTTTTCCATTCTAACCACTGCTGGTCCGGGTTAACGAATGTATTTAAAAATTCCTAATTTTCGTTAGAGATGTCAGAACGGAACTTATCGCTGTTGAAGTTTTAAAAATTTCTATATGTTCTTGAAGTATGGCCCTTGTTTGGGTCATTTGAGAGTTTACGGAAGGCATACACTAGACTATGGTCACTGATGCTTATGTGGGAAACTCCAAAACAGACTACTCTTTCAGGAAAGTTTGTATAAATTAAATCAATCAATGTTGATGATTTATCAGTAATTCGGGTAGGCTCAGAAACAAGCCGGTCGAGACCATAGGTGTCAGCAACACTATTGAGATGTCGAGTATCGTTGTCACATTTGGTAGGGGTCATATCCGCGTTCATATCTTCCAGTAGGAAAAATTCAAGGTTGGAAAGATCAAGCTGTCCAATTCTTGACTTGCACGCACTCCCTAGAGACACCAAGGACAAAAGACGAAACGCCCTAAACAAAAAAAATCATCAAAATTCTTTTGTTCATGGGCACCAATATGGTCGCTATGACGTCACTTGCAAGTTAAGAAGAAGAGTTTCTAAGTTTGGGTATAGACTAACTGAAAAGTTTGGAGGCCTGTGCACCAATTAACAACGATGAACGGTTTAGAATTAGGTTTACGCACATGTTTTCATGTTCGTCTGTGAATAGATCAGTGCACAAAGAAAAGTTTATTGTAAATTTAACATAAAGCAATACCGAACCTACCTCTTCGAATAAGCTCATAGCCACAAATACAAAAGTTGTAATCCTCAAATAAGTTTAATTTGGTCTCTCAGTGAATGGCAAGAACATGAATATGGGTAGAGACTTTGTTGATATTTAAAAGGATGCCAATTTAAAACCACGTTGTTTTGGAATAAGTCAGTTATAAATAGTAAATTATCAACATCAGAAATTTAATCAGTCCGAAGGCCAAGTAGTCATTCGCGCGATGAGTAGTCGATTTCAGTCCCGAATTCTTCCACAATACCGGTTGGTGTTACGAGCCGCCGGGCAAAATGCGGAGTTACTCAGAAGCTTTTGGTTACTTATTTTCGTAGCCATGATCTCATCTTTGGTAAAGTAAATACAGCTTAACCCATTAGTTTTGAAAGAAAACTGTGAATCATGAAAATAAACTCTTCTTTTTACATAAAGCGCGTGTCCGTTGTTGCACCGGAGACTGAACGCAATTGTTAGGAAGTCTTTTTCTGTAGAAGGTTCACAGATAAACATATTAACATCGACTGTTCGATCTTAACGTAAAAACATGATTTCGGTCTTTAAAGTGAAAGCTATAATTTTTTTGTAATCACTATACAGACCTGTTTTTCAGCGCTAACCTCGGGCAGTTATAACAGCAACCTCAGAGCGATATCGCAGTTATTTCTTACGCATCTTCCTTTTTTTCATGCACTTGCAATTGCTCCTATGAAAGGACGGCTTTCGTAAACAAAATATGATATTGTTGGCCGGAAATCTTCGTTGTGTTTAGCTTTTTATACTTACCCATCTGCCCTTAAATGCTTTATGTCAAAATTTCAATCTGAACTTTGTCAACGTTGCAGGACTAACCCAATCGTCAAGGTTATCACGATGTGAGTTCACCTCGGCCAAACAAAATCAGCTTAACTCAGTGAAAATAACCTCAAATTGTTTTTGAGGCTGGCATTTCACGAGCTGTCATTGTTCAACTTTTTTTTTGTCTCGTCCTAGTCACTAACTGAAGTGACAGCCTCTTGTTTTTATCTCATCCCCTCTCAAAAAAGCAGGAGGAAGTATAGCGTTCTTAACACTTGTCAGTTAAAATGGCAGTGTAGATTTTGTTGGTTCAAAATAAACGCAACAAAAACTACTGCACGAAAAAAAAGAGTGGAGCTGTCAGTTGTTGGTTAGTTGCTATTTTTCGGTTCTTCATTGTTTGGTGATTATTGTTCCCGGATGTCCCATCTATGACGAGCAACAAGCCAATCACCCGTAGACACTAATCTTTTTATAAACTTAATCCAAGGTTCATCAGCGTACTTGACACAAGCTGAAGCGAGTGTTAATAAGCAAAACATTGATTGCTTTTGAGATCCGATAAGCTAGAACAACATGTTACGAGTTAAGTTGGGCTTTGAGTCTCTTTGAGGCGGGCCATAATTGCTCTTTAAAGCTTAAAAGCATTTAGGTTCAGTTCGCTGCTCATGTTCAGCAAATCCACCATTTATAAAAAAGGCCAACTTCAAGTGGCAGTTTTGTTTCGAACATTTTGCATGATACTTGAAAGAAAGACCCTGGAAACACGAGCTAGAAGCAAAAGTATTGCAAAAAGTGCAACTTTACGCAGTGAAAATGCGAAAAGGCAACCAAAGGCGCGAGAGCCCACAGAAATCTGCTATAAAAACATTTGTCGAGCAACCCCAGGTTTTCCACTTCCAAATCTTGACAAAGATGGCGGTTTCTCGAAAAAAAGAAAAGATCGCAGGGACTGGTAAATCTTGGAATCAAGAAAGCTGTTCCATTAAAATGATTTAAAGTACAGAAGCATTCGAATAATACAAGCTTCATATCAATACCCGTGTACTTGTTGTTGTGAATGATTTGCAATTTTAAAAACAAAATCCTTTATTTTACTATCAACAGATACCTAGCTAAAAATCAGTTGTTCACGTCAGGGACAAGAAGAGCTCACAGAAACTGACATGGCGACAGTAGGCGAAATATGCTTGAGTTTTGTCTTCGCCGTTCTCATTCTTTCAGATGTGGTAGGCAATGTGCTCGTCATTCTAA
>JAOBRD020301897.1:0-22162 GCA_027575215.2 Hydrozoanthus sils | reverse complement strand
TCTTTCTTTCTTTCTTTCTTTCTTTCTTTCTTTCTTTCTTTCTTTCTTTCTTTCTTTCTTTCTTTCTTTCTTTCTGTATCGTAGGAAACCGTTCTGGGGATTAGCTTCATTGCACTTTATCTGGTGTTTTGGTTGGCCTCTGCCTTCTCCTTGACAAGACCGGAGTAGCTGAGCCTTGGCCAACGCAGCGAACCAACGTTAACCAAACGCAGAAGTGAAAAGAGCGAAAACTGATGATGAATTTTTACTATATCGGTTGTAGCTAAGGAATATTACAACAAAGTGTCATCGCTTGGTCCAACTAAAGATACAATAAAGAACAATACCCAATGATTAATTAACCCAACATTTTTCAACGCGTCTACTTACAGGGCTATAGTTAGACCGCAGCTTTCTTACACACAAACCCTTCGTGTTTGTGGGTACACGGAGTGTCGTTGTACCGGCCATCGTTTGCAAAAAGACCCCCGCATTCTTCCCTGCTGCCCCCGTTAGGTTCTCCTTGCTTCCAGTTGAGCACTTTAACACGTGAGCCATCCACCCATTCCCACCTCCCTGTTTTTCTGTTGCGAATCATGCCAAAGATGTACTGCTTGTGCCTGTTCTTTCCTACACAGTTGAAATAAATCGATAATCAATTAAACTGAAGGAAACTTTAGGTATTTACTTTGCTATATACCGAGAGTGTGGTAACTGTAAACTTTACCTAAATACTGTGTAAACGGAATACTGCTACAGGGAGTTAACAAGAATGATGACGGTCACGACCACGGCTACATGATGATGATGATGGTAATGATGCTGATGATAACGATAATGAAAATGATGATGACGATGATAATGATGATGATGGTGATAATAACAAAATAATATGATGCTCATCATCATGGTGATGGCGATGACGATATTGATAATGATAATGGTGACAATGATGATAATAGTGATGACGATGATAATGATAATGATGATGATGATAATGATAGTGTTAATGATAATGATAATGGTGATGAAAGTGATGAACGATGATAAGAATGACTGATGAAGACTGATGGTGGTCCAAATATTGTACTTCAGGATGATTGTACATTAAATGGTAATAATATTAATGGTATACAAGCTAATGATGCATATGATTAATGCTAATGATTAGGCAGTAGTTGTGACTGTTATGAACTTTATCATCTTTTTGATAAACATACAAAAGTGTAAAACTGAACAAAACAAAGGTTTCCGACGTTTAAGAACCAACGTGAGTCGGTTATCGAAGAAATACCAAATATTATACGTGTAAGTTATTACTAATAAAGGTAGTATTAGTATTCACAAAATTAACACTTTCAGTCCTAGTTGTGTTTGTAAATTCTTCCAACTAGAACCCATACATTTCAAGTAACAAGTTTGGGAGAATTTTACTTTTTATCTTCACTAGTTTTCTTTGTTTGATCAATTCCCATTTTCTCATTACTAAGCGCCCTGTTTTGCTTATGTTGTGTAATGAGAAGTTAGTTGTTGATAACTCGCGGGGACTGAAAGGGTTAATGAAGATTGTAATAGGCAAAACAAGAAAGCTTCCTACCGACTTTCAAGTGACCCGCGACGAATTTCCATTCTTCTTGATCTGAGATTGTCAACAGTTCTGCACCAAACGCGCGACACCACTTACGAGCCTCGTTCTGGTTGTGCTTTGCCCCATCATGGAAAAAGTAACACTGGTCTCCTTGTTGAATCCAGCCGTGAGGGCACTCTGTGGTCAAATGTCGATTAGTCAACACATCTTGTATAGACTCTGTAAGAGGCTTCGAATATTTTTTGAGAAAGGAGAATATACAAACCTCAAAAATATTATTTTTTTAATATCAAACCAACAAAGAGGAGGTTTTTTTCTACTATTTGATTTAATCAGAGGCTTCTCCAAACCTTGATTGTTTTACATGATGGAATTTTTGATCTGTTTCAAGCCTCTGTTGATTTTCCTACCGGTGCCAGTTGTATTGGCAAATTTTCCCAACTAGAGCCATTCTTTTCATCCAAAAAGGTTTGGGAGAACTTGACTTTTAATCTTTGACTTTTAAACTTTGACTTTTGGTTTCTTATGCATTTGGCGTTCGGACAAAGTCAGCGCAACTGCGCTCTGTAATAAGGTGACAGCTCGCTTGGGCACCTCGGAAAACTTGTCATCTGTGTAAAATTATTGGATTGTGTATTTTAATTGTCATCAAAGTAAAAATTAGGCTCATAACTATCTTGACAAGCATGTTGGGGAGTTCACTCATTTTCTCAATAAAAAATTACTTATTTTGTATGTGTTATGTAAGGAGAAGTTAGACGTTGATAACTGACTTGACTGAAAAGGTAAAGCCTTGGTCAATTAGACTGAAGCGGACAAGTCAGGTTACGTAACATCGTCTTCCATATCGGTCGTTCCAGATATGGAGAAGTTAAGAGTATGGTTTCAAAGAAATGGTGCACACAGAGTTATGTCCAGACCAGCCTCAATTATAAGTTTCTCTCATTTTCAGACCTACTCGACAAAGATTAGTCACAATTGTAAGCGTTGCGCTTATACAGCTGACTGGTTGTCTAGACAGGGTGGTGAAGAGGGCCCAATCACGAATCACGCGCTAATGTTTGATATTTTCACGAGTCACACACATATTGTTTATTAGCATTTACACAGGCCAGGTTTGAGAAAAATCACGCATCACGACAAACAGTTTGGTTCATCACGCATCATCCCAGCAGTAAAATTCACGCATCACGGATCAATTTTTCTATTATTCACAAATCACGCGGCAATTTTTAGGCCAATCACGCATCACGCAAAACCTCTTGACCCGTGACCCTGTCTAGACTAACCTCAGACTATTTCAATATTGTGCTAGGGATCGGACAGTAGAAAAGTGAAGGGGAGGGGTGGGAGAGTTTCTGACTTGCATACTTTTTTTTCGGCCTGCCTATTATGCACGTTTTTTTTTTCATGCGTCAAGAGCTTGTATGGATTTTTTTCGGAATATATATGTTATCCTTATTTTACATAGCTACTTTTTATAGAGGGGTTAAGAAGTGCTGTTTCTTAGGTATAAAGAATCTACAGCCGTGTAAACAACTTACAAATTCTTTATTCCTTTTTAAATAGTATGATGCATTCGATATCATTTTGAGCTGTTATAAATGCACCTTACTTCAACACCATCAAAATCACAGCTCAAAGAATAATAATACTGCCCATTCAAATGGGACTCACTCTTGCTGAAAATAGCAATGGAAGTTTTATATTGTTTGACATTTAGCCATTTTTAAGGCTATGTATTAAACTTTTTCCTGTTCCATTGGTTTAGCTTTAATTAACTATCTCACCTGGTCAGATTCAGATTTAGAATAATTTAGTCAACCTAAGGATCCTGGGTTCCTGAAAGGTAGGAATGCACATTCCTGGGCTAGTTACCATGGTTACTAAATGGTTTTGTTTACAGTTATCCCTAGGATAGTGCCATCCTATCTTTGAGGAACCCAGCCCTTGAGGTCAACGCACAAACTAAAACTAGACCTCCTTTGGGGGTGATGCTGTCGAGAAAGGAGTATTGGGGTAAATCGCCCCAGAAAATTTTGAAAGTCAGAGTCTCTAAAACACTATTTCCTGCACTCTCAAACTGAAAATGTAATCATAAAGGAGTGACTCGGAAACTGTGTATGGATTTTTTTTTACCACTCTGGTTACATGTATTTTTTATTTAGATTTTTTTTCTCTGTTTGGATTTTTTTTTTGTTTTTGTCCAACCCTCGGGCAAATATTTTCCCGGACAGACCTCGCGCTCAATTATTAAGGTATACGAACTGGACTTACTAAGTTAGGATAATAGAAATGTTTATGCGGTAACAAGAATCAATATTAAAAAAAAAGTTAATAAAGACAATATAATGAAAATATAAACAGTTCTTAGCACGCATTTTACAAGCCTCAAAATTGTTAGGAGACTTGAAGAGAAACTTTGTTTTGTCGCTATAAATTTTTAATTCAACTGCCGCGCGATTTACAGTTGTTCATAAGCTAAACTCCCTCCCAGCCAGTCAAGAACAGACCATAACGTTGATCAGTAAATGGGTTCTTTTAGGTCCCCCGGAAGAAGACGTATGACTAAACCAAACGGCCTAACGTCCCTGTTCAAGGGAAGCATCGTGAAAAAAGGCCGCACAATTGTTCAACCCTTGGCAAGGCTGTGGATCCAACTTGGCAGTCAGCAGAGATGTTCCCACTGAGCCAAGATCGCATTCGCGGATTTCCAAATAAACTTGAATTTACTTAAGTTACGTCATCGTGACGTTGTTATAAGGGAATGAAATGCCATATCTAAAGTAGGCTGGGCGGGGCATCGAACGCCCTCCGGTCCTCGGAACATCCACAAAGCTCAGACTGAGAGGGATTAATGAACACTGAGAGAAAAATTGGTACCACTAATCTTTCGCATGTACTTTGATAAAGGTGAATAAAATGAGGTGTATATACCTACATAAGGTTGAAACTCACAAACATATTGAATAATAATAATAACAACAACAACAATAATAATAATAATAATAATAATAATAATAATAATAATAATATCTAGCCAGCTAATCGCGAAGGACGCAGCTCAAGCATGTAAATTAAGGCGCAGTGTCACACACAGACAAAGGAGACGGAACATACACAATTGCAGCCGCTATACACCCCCTGTACGACCACGGAGCACAGCTCCACAGCCATACAGAATTAGCTTGGCGTCGATTTTGGTTAAATGAGGAAAACCCTCGAAGTGAGATTGAGATCGACAAATCTCAGCCTACTTGCGAAATCCAGGATCCGATCCCGCGTCCACGGAGGTGGGTGGCACGAGTACTAAACGTTTGGCCATCCTTACTACCTTTCTAACTTACAGTAAGGCTCAATGAAAAAAATCGCCTTTATGCTGGTCATGTGAAAATCAAAGCTGAAGTGTAGCTAGCTACTTACTGAGATAATTTGGACAGGACATGCGCAGGATGCTATCGATGTGTTTAGAGAGATCTTCGAAGTTATCCACATGCTTCACATTTCCTGGCTGCTGGTTAGCGATCTGTCGTAGCTCGTGGTTGTTGACCCCTCTACCGACACCGATCGCAACAACTTTCACATTCTTTTTCTGCAATGGGAAGCCAAACCAATTTTTGTGTCGTTCAAAGTGACAATAATGATAACGATAGCGGTAATGATACGTACGTTAACGACAACGATTGCGATAACTGTAGCGATAGTGATAACGGTAGCGATAATAATTTAACGGTTGCGTTAACGGTAACGATAGTGATAACGGTAGCTATAATGATAATGGTTGCCTTACAATAACGATAGCGATAATAGTAACAATTTCTAGTGTTAACTGTAGCGATAACGGTAGCCATAGCGATAACGATAGTGATAATGATAACGGTTGCGTTGACGATAACGATAGTGATAACGGTAGCGATAATGATAATGGTTGCCTTAACGATAACGATAGCGATAACTGTACATAGCGATAGTGATAACGGTTGCGTTAACGATAACGATAGGGATAACTGTAGCGATAGTGATAACGGTAGCGATAATGATAACGGTAGCGATAATGATTTAACGGTTGCGTTAACGGTAACGATAGTGATAACGGTAGCGATAATAGTAACAATTTCTAGTGTTAACTGTAGCGATAACGGTAGCCATAGCGATAACGATAGTGATAATGATAACGGTTGCGTTGACGATAACGATAGTGATAACGGTAGCGATAATGATAATGGTTGCCTTAACGATAACGATAGCGATAACTGTACATAGCGATAGTGATAACGGTTGCGTTAACGATAACGATAGTGATAGTAATAAAGTAGCGATAATGGTAACGATTTCTAGCGATAATGTTAACTATAGCAATAGCGATAACGATAACGATAGTGGTAGCGGTAGTGACAACGAAAGCGATAATCATTAGGTAGCGATAGCGATAATGGTAGTCGGATAGTGATAACGATAGCGATAATGATAATGATAATGGTAGCGACAGCGATAGCGGTATCGATAATGACGACGTACAGTAACTAATGGTAACGGAAACACTGATGACAAGCGAAATGATAGCGACAATGAGAGCAATTACAAAGACAATGATGGCAAAAAACATCACACACAATTCCTGACCATGTTTCCCTTTTTGTTTTACACAGACAAGCTTTAACATTGGTCTTTTAAATATAGATTTAGACAAACGACCGCCAGGGTTGCATTTTGTAGTTGATATAGTTATTAGGTTGTAATTAAAGTGTTTTACTTTACTGAAATTATTCAAATTTCTGGATCTTCCACTGCAATTTATCCCAGAAGTCCTGACTACTAGAGATTCAATTTTTTTGTGTATGTAGAAGAAACAGACTTGTTATACAATTGAGGAAAAGGGCAAGATTTTTTATGCTACAAAACATGTTCCGATTATGTCTCTGATCATCTTCACTTGTATAACTGGGACTAAATAAACACATACTGTTTATAAAGAGTTAGTTGCGGTAATTAATTAAGGCAAGTAAAATTTATCAACTCAAAATCAAAGAAGCTCTTCA
Source organism: Hydrozoanthus sils (assembly GCA_027575215.2). Classification (NCBI taxonomy): domain Eukaryota; kingdom Metazoa; phylum Cnidaria; class Anthozoa; order Zoantharia; family Hydrozoanthidae; genus Hydrozoanthus; species Hydrozoanthus sils. The sequence goes on along the minus strand of JAOBRD020301897.1, from coordinate 15,556 downwards.
AATCCAATGGGAAGAGCTTTCTCTTGATAAGCAGGTTATTCACGTCAACTTAAGTATTTTTTCGTTATGGTTTAATAATTCCTTTTGTTCCATTTATATTTAATTAGCAGGATTTTCAATAACTAATGTAATAATTTTACTTGCCTTAGTTAATTACTGCAGCTAACTCTTTATAAACAGTGTACGTAAACTTAGTCCCAGCTATAACTGAAGATGATCAGAGACATGTTCAAAACATGGCAACTCTTAAGTTGAGCCAATCTTTACTTACCAGAAGTGGTGCTAAGACCACCGAGTAGGACTTACTTCCGTGGTTGGTCTTACCATCTGTGAGCACTAGGAGGATGTTGGATTTAGTGGGTCTGTCGCCATGACTGGGATTAAAGAGTTGATTATTTGCCATCTCGAGAGCCCGGTCTGTACGAGTGCCACCAGCCTTGTACTTAATGTTCCTAACAATAGCTCGCATGCTCCTTTCATTCTGATTTCTTATCTGCAAAATTGAAGTTGATTAGACTTTGATTGATCAATCGGTAAATGACACATGTCGTTCTAACCTCGTTCCCAGGGCTTTTCTCCGAGGTTAAGGCGGGAAGCCCTGAGAACGAGGTTAACCCGTTCAACAACTATTGGTTTTATGAGGTCCAACACTTACTCTTTTCTTAAACGTGGCTACTACACGAGCTTTGTGTTGATTTTGTAAGTTTAAATAATTCAGTAAACATAAAACCGCGAATATGTTGAAATGGTATAAATGCGAACCTCTGAAAAGTCAACAATCTTATACGCCAATGAATCATAGCGTATAATCCCAAGGCGGTTCCCTTCGGGGGTGATGCGAAACCTGTTCACGAGTGACTGCACAAAGGATTTCTCCTTGTTGAAGTTCAAATAACCGATCGAGCCAGACGAGTCCATGATGACACCAAGATCAAGAGGCTGTTTACATGGGGGTGGGCGGTCATCATCTAAATGTAACAAAAGAAATTAGAAAGGCTTTTTGCACTGGCGAAGAGACTGGTTGCCCATATTTGTCCGGGTCCTCCCAATCTAAGACTAATAAAAAAAGATTGTCCATATTTGACAAGAAGCTTTTTTTTTAAGAATAATAAATAGGGATTGTCCATATTTGGCAAGGTACTCATCATCTAAGAGTAATAAAGAGATCGGTAAGAATAAAGAGTTACTACTCTCAAATCATTAGCAATTATTGGATGAGACTAAAAGTGGTAAGAAGAATCATATACGTCAAAGAAGCATTTATACCATGGCAAAATTAAAAAGGATCCTAATTAAAGCAGCTTTTGGTATACTATTTAAAATACAAACTAACGATATTAAACAACGTTTAATCATTGCAACGACGTCGTGGGTCAGGTTCCATGTCCCAAGTAACAATGATCCCCAAGTTGCGTCACAAAGAACGAGACAATCGACTGTAACCAGAAAACAATAAATGATGGCAACTCACTTGGGACATGGGACATAACCCGACATCGTCAGGCAAACTGTTTGAAAAAGTCAACGCAACTTGAATACAAACATATGCAAATAACTAAGCAAAGTATACAAGCAATACAATGGAATAAAGAACTGTAAAAAAAACCCCAATAGCTAAGATATTTATGAGCTAGAAAAACGCACTGAATTGTAATCGGTGAATAGGCCATGAAGAATTTAATGATGCTGATATAAGTAACAAAGTGGACTGGCAGGAAATACGAAAAAACAAATAGATGCTGAGATAAGTAAAAAATGATAAAAAAAAATTAAAAGTTTTCAAGTTAATATTTTTAGGACTTTCCAGGTCTGCAAGTTTCTTTTTATCCAAGACTTTTCCAGAGTTTTCAAAAAATACCTAAAGGCTAATTGGCTATAAATGTCTTAAACTTACTGTTATCACATGATGTTCTCATTACAGGCCCCAGAACCTCTCTGAGCTGATTGAATTGTCTGACGTGGATAACATTTGTTCTGACACCACTTGCAATCTCCAGCAGTTCCTTATTGTCGATTCCGCTCCCGATACCAACAGCAATCACTCTTACATTCTTTTGCTGAGAAGCATAAAAAACAGCAGATGTTAATTTACTACTAGGGTTTAAAAAGGCCTGCATGTTTGCAATCTAGAATATGCCCGAATGCGCATGTGTAATAAATGTTTTGGGTATTGAGAACAACCAAGATTACTGTTCTATGTCCTGAGAAAGGAAGACAGTACAATAAGCAGTTCCCTCCCCCTAAAAAGTTTTATTTTACTTAACGTTGTTGATCCCTGGTTAGACTTTTTTTCCCCTCCCCCTGATCCGAGATAATTTTGCTGTTCTAATTGCTAGACCCAGAAGTTTGGCGCCTTTTTCGGCCGAAATTACAGCTTAAAGTTTGATAAAAGTTCTTCGTTGGCATTTGCGTGGATTTTTTGGCTCTAGACATCTAAAAATATTAAAGAAACAATCAAAATTAAAAAAAATTATTTCTCACGTGAAGCGGCCTTAGCACGACAGAATACTTCTGACTCCCTCTGTTAGTCTTCCCATCAGTCATCACGATCAGGACGTCAGGTTTGTCGGGCCGACCTCTATTGAACAATAGTTTGTCTGCAAGTTCGATCGCTTTGTCGGTTCTAGTCCCTCCTCTGTGGTATCTGCAACACGACATTACAAAAATACCTTTAATCTCGGCTGCTAGGAACCTTTTAAAGAATATGATGATTTAATGAAATCCTTGTGAGAACTGGCGACAAAACTTTAACACCCTGCAAATCCTGAATCGACCAAATCAGAAAAATTCAAAAACTCAAATATTTTTCAGTAGGTAGATACTACAGTCATCTACAATTTATTTTACTTTTTTTGTTTTAAATATATAACTTTGGTGATCGGGGAAGATAATTCTAGAAACAATTCTCTAGTGAAATTGTGTTCATTTGATTAAAAAATTTGCGTATGTCGCGGATTTCATGAGTAGTGATCACGATGTTGTGTCCCATTACAGCTTTTTATTCCACCATTTCCAAGAACACAGTAAGCTAAAACAAGAATTTTCCGAAACCATATCTGCCTTTGCGATAAACAACACTTTCTTTTCATTGCCTGTTCTGGTTTGCAATCACTCCATAGAGACGCCAAAGACAAAAATCAAAGCGGCCATGTTAGTTCATCAAAATTCTTTTTTTTATATTAGGAACCAACATGACTGCTATGATGTCAGGTGCAACCCAGCAATTTGTACATATTTTTATACAGTTGGCGAAGCATTATCTCGTTGCACGCGTTCCCAAGAGTTTTATCATATATTCACTTCACCTGCCCGATTTTAAGCTATTTTTGTAACTCTAATTAGATAGTTAAGAAAGGCAGCAGTATGCTACCGAAAATTTGTGAGATGACCTTTAAGATAGATCAGCCAAAGTATATCATTTAAAAACAAATCCAGTGATTTTCAATGAGTTGCTTTTAATTTCTTTACTCTTTCCGGTTTCTAGATCTACTGGTTGTGAAAGATATCTTTTTAATGAATACTTTCTAATTTCATTTTTCTTGACAGCCATTCTAATTCATTTCAGTTGAAAAAGCACTGTTAAATCATGAAAGACTGAACTTTTCCAGCTTTGTTCACTTTTGAACTAACCAGTCTTTCGGTGCCGTTTTTTTTCTCTTGAAATGAATCGCTTAGCGCCATAATTCACAACGGCGCCTTTTCGAAGGGTCAATATTTGTCGCCTATGGCACAAAAAGTGTTTTCTAAAGTGCCTATGGCATGAAATATTAATTGTTATATCATTGGATAGGCCTAGCTCGCTAAACGAGGAACAGGGGTGACGTCACTGCATGTACAGGCAAACTTAATTTTTTTTATATCCGCTGCAAATCCATTACCTTTGGATGAATTCAAGCCAAACCTGAACAAATGATGTTTCGAGGTTTTCTTCAGAGTATTATTTTTCGTTGTCATTGATTGTTTCGTTGGATTGGTAGCATATTTCAAAAGAACTGAAAATTTGCCTGTACATGCAATGACGTCATCACTTGAAAACATTAAATGTTTGTCTCTCAAGAACTATAAAAGATTTTGACAAAATATTTTTTCCCTTATGCCTCGTTTAGCAAGGTCTATCCACTGAGATAACAAAACGTTTCATGTCGTAGGCACTTAATTGAATCAATGAACTTAGAAATGATATAATTGTTGACAGAAGTCGACATTGGCGCCTTCCTAGCCGTCAACTTTTGTTGTCTATAGCGCCGAAACAGACAAACGCAGCTCGACACAAATGTATAAGAGAGATTTACTAGTTATATTTGAAACTATAAACAAATATCTCAACAAACCTGATAGTGTCAATGACTTTTTTCATCTCATTTACGTTTTGCCTGTGCACGTCCTCAAAACCAACTTTCTTGTAAGCATCGTGGTTATAGACAACGATTCCCATCCGGGAACCCGTTGCAGCATTAAGTTGCAGATTCTCGACAATATTCTTGATAAAGTTTTTCGCGACCACAAAGTTGCTACTCCCAACACTTCCGGACGAGTCTAGAACGATCCCAACATCCAAAGCCTTCTTACAAGGGGGTGGGGTGGGTGCATCTAGAAAAAAAAAACAAGAAATGTTTTTAAGTTACATTGATCGGAAAATTTTCGGAATCATTTAATGGTTTTACGCATGATGACGTCAAAAGTGCATCAAAGTGAGGCTTGATAGTGAATTGCTATGTGAGACCGCTGAAACTAAATGTTTTTACTGTTCATGTTCAGCTGTTTGTATTGCCTGATCTACCATTTTTATTCGTTGGAATGTTTGCTACTTTGTACATGGAGGGTAAGTATCATCACCAAGCCTCGTTTTAGTGCAGAAAACGTTATTGTGTCGTCATCATGCATAAGGTCTATTAACTCTTGTTTATAAAATTGCCTTAAGGTTCTTCCTTAAATTGTGTAGAAAAGTATTAAATATAAGGCTATATAGTTGATATATTCGCTTTGTCAATATTCTCGATAATTTTCTGGGGTTGTTTAAAAAGTCTTCACAATAAATCATGCAATAGAACGCTTTAATTTCGAGTATTCTAAAACATTTTACTATAAAGAGAACATGCACTTTTGAAATTTTAAAGTCATAATCATAAAACAGTATTTTTCTGAACGTATTGTATAGCACATGACTCATTTTTTGGCTGCGAACACTCCTGGCTTTAATCGGTGTTTACATGTACAATACCAGATCGGGATTCATTTCGGTACGAGTTGGTCTCGGTTCACTACAAATCGCTGTATCTTCAAAAGTTTTCACACCGGAGTGGCTCGTTCTAGCTGGAAAGAACTCATCCCGTTTCTCGCACGGGGTCGAAATTTTTGATCAAGAATGAAATCCGACCACAATTTGTTCCGGCACCATGTAAAGAGTGTACGAGTTCATACCAGAATGAAATGGACGGCCGAGTTGAACGTTTGGCAGACTAGGACGGATAGAGCGTGCAAAATGCAAACATTAATTTAAGTATCTGCTGTCCTGGTGCGGGTTCTTCGCAGCTTCAAGTTCCATTCCGGTACAAATCTATTTTAGGAACTTTTTGATCTAAATAAAGTATGAATGAATTTTCGTTCCGGGGTCAAACCCGTTCCGGTGTCATGTAAACATCGCCTAAGTGGCTTGATTCTTCGCCTTTGGATTGGGGTAAAAGTCGACATTATCCCTGCTTTCTCTGTTAAAACAATATTTTTCACACAGAAAATGTTTCCGGAATGACTGCTTTTGCTTTTAAAACTGCTATTAATTTCGCTACATTCTAAAACATAATCTGGCCCGCAAAGGAAGCTTGACCTCGTTTTCATGCGAGTTCGGGCGTTCTGCGCGTAATAATGAAAAAGGCTTAAGATGGGATCAAACGAGGACGAGAGTCGAAGAGTGTTTTGAATGAGAGTTTTGAAAGAAAGTTTTGCCGAACTCTCATGTGCATGGTCAAACAGCGATGAGAGTTGACAACAACTGTAAAAAACGTATAAAACTCTCATCGTCTCTCATCCAAAATTTGTTTAAAACAAACGTGTTTAAAATTGATGATGGCGCGTGAGGGTTTATGATAATGCGTGAGAGTCAGTCAAAAGAGAAGAGATTTTGAACTCTCATCAAGTCAAATGTAAAAAAAAAACCGATCGCGCACGCTCTGTTCAGTGATAGAAACACGCGTGAACCTTTTACTTCACGAAAGAAGTGCTTAGAAGAACGAGCCGCAGGCGAGTTTTCCTTTCACTTTTTCAATTACCTAAAAAGTTCATAAGTGTTTCTATCAATGAACAGAGCGAGTGAGCGAGTTTAATATTTCTTTAATAAAATGAAGCACACAAACAGCCGGTAAATCCACGCTATGACGTATGCAGACACACTCTATTCATATTTAGAGTGCTTCATCAGAACGCACGTTATATTTTCTTTATTTTACAAAACAATTTAGAAAATAATTCTGATATAACGCGCGCTCTGATTGGTTACAAATCTGTTTCATATAAGAGAGTAGAAAATGGTTATGGCTTAAGAAGGCACGAGAAAATTTCTTTCTTTATAGTAATTTTCTAAATGGACACGCTTCGCCTCCCTATCTCTCAACATTTTCTTCGTACCCTCTTACGTCATACGCATTTTATAAATTGTACAGAATACAAGCGATGTTGTTTATTCCCTGACTATCCATCTGTTCCGTTTAACGCCTCCTCAAGAAAGTCAAACTCTAACGTTTGAATGAAATTATGCTTGTACATGAGTATTTCCGTAAGACTGATAATAAGCTTTGTTTATTAATTCATTATTACCTATATTGCAGCCGTAGAACTCTGCTCTCATGGAAATGTGTTTATACCAAGTCCTTGGAGTTATTCTAATGTATCGGGCCTTAATCGGTGTTCGAAGATCCTGATAAACCACTGTGTGACGGTCACGGTTAGCTTGAAATACCTGTAAAAATGCATGCACTTGTACAGTTATTGATTTGAACAGTTGATTTATCCCTGTGCAGACCGGAAGCGGTACCACAGACCGGAAGTAGCACAGACCGAGAAAGGAACTGGTAACTAGTCAGATAATTTCCACGAGGTTGCATCGCGCCGGTTTGTATGGTCGATAATTTTCGACTTTGTCTTCAGTTTTTCAGTAATATCTGATCAAGCGTTAAAACCCCAACAGAATTCGTACAGCAGAGTACGTGTAATTGATAGAACTTTGAATTGATTATCGGACAAGAACTGACTTAGAATATTGTTATTTTTCAGTTTGACTCTAGTGTACTCTACTTTGTGTATATTTCGCATGTCACGATCCACTTGTTGTTTCTGGTAAAAGAGTAGCCAAGTTGGCATGAAGTCTGCGTTGATCCAATAGTTGTTTTGCACGTAAATACCTGTACATGAGCTAAGGAATTTCGGGTTGTAACTGGTATTTGATTTCCCCTTAATAGACTTCAACCTTGCCCCCGACACGAGAAACAAACTAGTTATAAAAAAGGATGCGTTGCCGTTGATTATCTGGATTAATTACATTTTATAAGAACAACGAGACTTCGATTTGGGTCCACCGTCGACATTTCAACCCAACCACACTCCGACCCGTATTTCAGAAATTTGCCACTTGACTTCCGGTCAGACGAATCAATTTTTTAACTCAAGAACGAGGCTAGCAGGGCTAATTTGAATGGAGACAAAAGAATATTTAAATTGCTGCTGTTTATGTCTATATAACTGCAATATTTTTATCGAATGACACAACACATTACTAGTTGTGTTTCGTTGCAGATCTTTCTGTAGCTAGAAACACTGAGTGAATCTAAACTAAGTGATATTCTTCCTCGAGCCTAAATGGCTCATAGGGCCGGCGCTCATCTCCGGTTTCTGTAGTGTTAAGCGGACGAGAGTCTTTGATCCCCCCTGGACAGGACACTAAGCTATCGCAGGTTAGCTCCAAGCAGAACTGGTACTCAATTATACAGCTGAGTCGGCTGGAACAAAGTCAGGTTAAGTGTCTTGCTCCAGAACACAGCACAGTGATCTGATCGCGCCAGTCTTGGAATAAATGGTCACAAGTTTAATGTTTACTATGTAAGAGATTGCACTTCACCTACCACAATCACACCATTTTCTAGGTAATCATTGAACAAGAGTCCGTCCTCGCTGTACTGGAGGCTAAAGGTCTTTACCCACTGGTCTTTGTCCTGTCTGCCTTGCGTGGCGCACTTGTTTATCTGCATGTATCTCCCAAGGTCAACCTGTGTAACCATAACAATACTTGTTATCACCAAGCTTCTCGCGATACCGCATGCTAGTCCTGGGCACTAGCACTCGCTTCCCAGCCTCAGGAGAGCCGGCTCGCAGGCTATTTTTGAAGTAGTTAACGTCGAGACTTGAAACCCTGCCATCTAACTAATGTTGACCTGCTCTTTCCGTTTCTGAATATCATTTTGTCATAGCTAATTAATTTGAGGTAGGTGTAATCACGTGACCTCTAACTCCTACGCTCCTCAATTCTGTCATCTCGAGTCATCCGTTGATGACTTTAAAGTGCTTTTATCGTCCTTACTACCGACTTCAGAAACACCAAATTAAACACGAAGATAGTGTACGCAATGTAGCTTCCTGGTGCTGTGAAAACGATTTACTAACCCTAGACTGCATGAAGAAAAAAAGGTTACACGAAGGCATGAGGGATGGGGGGGGGGGGTCAATGGGACCCCACGTCTAATAATAATAATAATAATAATGCTTGAAGAAACCGAATGAGAAATGTGAGTATTGTACGTCATGTGTGAATCTAATAATAATTGCCTCAATGCGTTTACATTAGTAATTTAATTTCAAAAGTATGCAACCAATTGTCTTGAAACTTGGTATGTGTAATAAGTGTCAAAGTGTACTTTCAATTAAGCGTAGCCACGGGGTATTTAATTGGTTTCCATGGCAACCATAGCACAAAAACACCATTATCAAGTGTAAACTCGGTGTTTTTTAATGACATTCATCTAAGCGATATAAAATCGATGTTAAAACTTTGCACTTGTAATTAATCAATATTAGTGTTCAATTATCTTTCAACTAATTTATGCCACATGATGTCTAAAGGGTTTCCATGGTAACAAAAGCAAAAAAAGGTCAAAACTGCAAAACTAGCGACATCAAAATGTTGCAAACGGTTAAGAATAATAACATTTCGCTTGGAAAATTAAAGTAGCAGCAAATGATCAATTAACTCATCTTGTAATCAAAAAAGTTAATTATGTTGCTATGGCAACGACTTCCTAAAATCCAAAATGGTGGCCATCAACCCAAGTTTCGAATTTAGTAATTTGTCTCAAAAAATTCTAAAACAACAATTATTAATTAAAAACATGAAATTATTAAGAAAAACTACTGAACTTGTAAGATAAGCAAAAAATAACCAGGTGGTTCCAGTCAGTTTTATCAGGCAGAACACCATTTTTGAAAGCAAACGACGAGTTTTGTGTTTTGCTGTGATGACATCATCAAATTAGGCTCAAAACATGTATTATTAATCAAAGAACAGCTTTTGGTAATCGGTAAAATAGCAAGTTTTTTGTCCCAAAAAATAGAGGGGGGGGGGTCGAAATGACTTCCCCCCCATGCCTTCTAGGGTTAATAAATCCAGTTAAAACTAAGTTCATGCTCATTGACACCAGGCAAATGATTAAATATTCAGTTAATTTTTCTGTTTCGTTCAGGGGAGGTCTATTTCTGCAGTCTAATCGGCTAAAGACCTTGGTGTTTTTATAGATTCACACATGACGTACGATACTCACATTTCTCATTTGGTTTCTTCATGCTTATCGAAACGTGCCCAGACTAATCGTGTCAAGAATAGCTTTGATGGAGAAACTTTAGAATTGATCATTAAACCCCTTGTATTTAGCAAAATGTTCTACTGCTCGTCAGTTTGGTCGAACACCTCATCCAAGAATATTCAAAAGCTTCAACTTATTCAGAACTTTGCCTGCAAAATTATCGCTGGTGCTTGGAAATACGATCACGTGACGCCATTTTTTAAAGAGCTCAATTGGCTTCCAGTCAGTGAGATGCTTAAAGTCAGAGACGCCGTCCTGGCTTATAAATACATTAACAACTTAACACCTGACTATATATGTACTAAGTTTATAAATCATTTTTCAGTCATTCAACCAGAAACAATACCAAACTCCAAATCCCACTACCTAAAAATCAACTAGCAACCAGAGAACCTTTACATACAGAGCAGTTTCCCTATGGAATGTATTAGATGACGACCTGATCGTGAAGAACTCCACTTCCGTAAAATCTTTTGAAAACTTGTTAAAAGAAACTTACTTATTTATATGACTGAATGTCTTTTAGATTGAATTGTGTAACATAAAGTTACTTAATAACTATTTATAATAAAAGTAATTATTAAAATTACTATTTTTAAGACAAAACTAAGGTTTACCAACAGTGTCAAATAGTACTGATCTTATAAGTTGACAATTGTTTTTATTGTTATTGCTATTGTCCCATGCAAGTCAGTGAATAACAAGAATATTTTGAGAACCATTACACCAACCCAAACTTGAGGTAATACCTTGAAAAATAATTGGAATACTTTCAAGACCTCACTAATAATGCAAGTCAGTGAATAACAAGAATATTTTGAGAGCATGCAATTACACAAATCAAAAAACATTGAAAAGAATTGGAACACTATGAAGACCTCACTTACAAAAACACCTTCACACCTGTTTTGTGAACAAGAAGGTTTTGAAGACATTTTTGTGAACAAAAACTCCGAATCAGTTATTCTTCATTCCTAAGGGTCAACCACCGAAAGCCCAATCTGTTGCTACTAAATAAAGCAAATGTAAGTTTTAATTATAGAGTTCTGAGTTCCTTTCGATCGATTTCTTAACTCATGAACTCAACAAATGTTAGAGCTATGTAACTAGTGTAATGAATTAAAGTAACAAACCAGAATTTTCCTTATAGACTCTCTAGGATTTGTTCAAAAAAATTTGTAAGTTAATTCAAAATTTACGTATCAGTTATTGCTCAGATTGGATCGTATCCCTGTTGGTCTTACAGAATGCGTAAATGAATATTACTGCATGTAAAATAACTAAGTTAGTTTGCATTGTACCAATAAACGATTGACTATGTGCTTATGAAATTATGTATGTATGCATATTTGAGATCTCGAGTTGTATTTGCTGTTCCAAGCTAATTAACCGGAACAAACCTGCAAATACTGATTCCCATTGTTATATTTGGATGCCCATGATCCCCTCTTGCTTCCTGTGCTGCGGAAGAATAACCTTCCGTTGCTAGGGCTGTAGTGAGTGCGAGAGCTATAGTCCCAGTACGAAGAGGCAGTTATAGCTGAATCTTTTATAGCACCACTCTGCATTCCGACAGCTCTCATGCACTCTGGATAGGGTGGAGGTACAAACCCTGAATATGGTGAGAGACGGAAACCCGAGTAATTAGCGGATATGGAAAAAATATTAATTAAATATAAAATAAATATGTATCTATCTTGATGTCAGCCTAGCTTGTTTTAGTATAAGAAATAAAGAATTTCATTGGTTTTGTTATTGGTTGTTATCGATCCGGCTTCGTTGGAAAAATGTGTTTGATTGTTGTTTTGATCCACTTCTGACACCATGTCATCGACCCGACTTCGTTGGAAGAATAACTTTCATTGTTGTGATCCACTTCTGACACCATGTCATCGACCCGACTTCGCAGGAAGAATAACTTTCATTGTTGTGATCCCACTTCTGACACCATGTTGTCGTCCCGACCTTATTACAAGCTCAAGTGCCAAAAATAACTAAACTAAACCATACTTATGCTGCATAAATTTAATACACGAATAATTTTGGAATACGATACTGTGACAAACAAATGATCGATTATATAAAATCTCTCCTCACGTTCCAATCCAGGATCCCTACTGTGATACTTGGGGCTGGTGATTAAACATGAATAAGTTTCTCATAAGCTGACACATTAAGAACAACTTGAAAATAGCACCAGTGAATCTCGCGCGCTGATTGGTCAAGAACGAGAGAAAACTATGTCTGAAAAGAAAGTGCGTAAGCTTTTGACATACAGGTAAAGAGATTTTAGATATTGAGAATAAATTTTGCGACTCTGTGGATTTTCATATTGTTGGTTTTCTTTCATTAAAGCAATAAAAAGCAATTCCAGTGACTATTAACATTTTTTAAGCACAAGAGGGGTGTTTGGTGAATTGAAAACTTGGAAGTCACGAGCAATTACATAAACGCGGGAAACGCGTTTTATTGCTGAACTATTAATTAGAATCGCCTACCTGTCCTACAGCCGTAAAACTCGACCCTCATTGAGATGTGTCCGTGCCACGATCTCGGTTTTATACGGATATAACGGGCGAAAATTAGGCTATCCAGGGTTTGAGCAGCCAAGGAATCTCTGTCATGATTACCAGAGAGCACCTGTCGGGTTAACATCAGTTACTAAAAGTAACACCGAAACCTTAGGCCAGTTTCAAACGCGTGCTACAATCGTACTAAACTCACCTGAAATTAGAAAATCCATCTTTAGCTCGGCGTTTGAAACAAAACCGTCATCATAGTCAAAGCAATCAATTCACTTTATCATAGTGTCAACCTTCTAGCGTTGAACACGTGCCAAAGAGACGCAAAATTCGTGTCCCTGCGCGGTCATGCGTGTAACGTCCTGTATTTATTAAATTTTCAACCTCGAGTATTGCGTTCTAGCTTTCTGATTGGTTCACTCAATCTTGATTAGTAGCTCATATATCGAGTTGACCAGATATGGAAACTGACTGTATAGTGTTACAAAGCTGAAGTCTGGTTCTGAATAAAGTTTATCTGTCGTTTTCAAGTATCGATAGGTTTGGGAAACTCGAGCAATTTAAAAAAAAGCAATTATTCCATCCGCGCTTGTTAGATGATCATAAAGACAACTCGGCGCTACGCGTCTCCGCTTGGCTATTTACCATCACAATTTAACACGTGCTCTTGGAATAATTGTTAATTGAATAGAGCAGGTATTTAGACCAAGTGTTGATAGAACGAACGTAAGCAGGCTTACCTTTAAACGGTTATTGATTAAGTATGGATCCCACACGTCTCCGTTCATACTTGATTCCAAGGTGTAAGACTTGACCCATTGGGAGGCATCTTGGCGTCCCTGGGTGATTACCTTGATCACTTTAACAGTGTTACCGAAGCTGACTTGAAGGTACTGTTCAAGATCATTGTGCCTAAAAAGCAGCAACTCATAAGCGGCTAATATTAGAGTGATTAACATATTAGGGAGCTTAAAGTGCCTATGAAGTGAAAAATGTTATGAATTCAGTGGATAGACCTTGTTAAATGAGGAATAGCCGTGAAAAAGTTTTGGCAAAATCATTTACGATTCTTTAGATATTAACATTTAAAGTTCGCAACTGATGACGTCACAAGTGGGTACAACAAATTTGCATATTTAAAAAATTTGTTGCCAATCCATAACCTTTGGATTAATTTGAGCGCAAATCTGAACCGTCTGGTTCATCTACCTCGAGATACATCAGCAGCCCAACTTTGGCTTAAATAAACCCAAAGGGTTATGGATTGGCAGCAGATTGTAAAAATATGCAAATTTGTATTGTTCGCAGTGAATGTACTATTTTGAAAGATTATTTCACGGAACTAAAATAGTCAGGTAATCATTTTTGTCCATTCACAGTTGAACAGTTGTAAAACCCCTTAGCCCTTCTAAACTAAAAATGAAGAAATGGCTTCAGCAGCATTTTAAGGTAAATGGAGATTGACAAAGTTTGTCTTTAGGCCGTTTCCGTAGACGATGGTGTGTAGGTGACCAGCACGGTGCATTCCAACGTGCCGCTATTGTATTCACTAAACAGAGCTGAAAAACGTGTGCGCATGTGCGTATGACCTGCGGTATGGAACGTGGGCGCGTCTGGCGGGCTATTTAAATCCTATACAAAATGGCTGAACTTTGAGTGAAAAGCAAAAGATGTAAACAAACCATGGAGAATAAGCAAGCTTTTTGATGCATAAGAATTTTTATAATTTTCTGACCTAGAAAAAGTCAAAATAGATTGAAACTCGGGGTGTACATTTTTTTTTCGAGTTGTAAACAAATTTTATAGCACTTTAACAAAGACGCGTCGAGCACTCGAGTTAACACTTCTCGAAACAATGTATACTCGCGAGGTAGCGGCTCGCAATTATTACATCGTTCTTGTATTTTTGTTAATTATTCTGAGTGGAATCTGTAGTCAGGAAGAACGTGGTTGTTTTAAAGAAAGAAAGACGAGGATGACAGTCAATAGGTGCTCGGACCAGTCCAGAAGCTACCGGCAAATCTACTCGCTCCGGTCAACTTGCTCCTGTCTTTTGTATCTTTAACACATTACCGTCACAAAAAAAAACTTTTTTACTTAAAATAAATAAGGCCAAAGCCGTAAAACTTCTTACCTGCTTATTTCTTGTGCAAACCGCTCGCCGCCTAAAGCACTCGAGTTGTTCCTGCATGACAAACTTGACCATCGATTGCTGACTGATACGGTAATGATTATTTCATCTTTTACCAGTATCCACCGAAAAAACTGAACTAGCCAAGACTGTTCGAAAAGACTATTTAAAACAACACTAGCCATTGAAGTTTTACCAAACGAATTTCTTATCTTTCAAAAAATATTCGTTGGTGGCTAGAAGTGCCCGCGCAATCTTACGCATGTGCAGACGTTTTTCAGCTCTGTTTATTCACTATTCTTTTATGCCGTCGTCGTCGGCGTTGCTGTCCTCATTGCTTAAGCTCCCTAATGGTTTGTAGGCGACCAGCACGGTGCATTCCAACGTGCCGCTATTGTATTCACTATTGCTTTATGCCGTCGTCGTCGGTGTTGCCGTCCTCGTATCATAAAATCCCTAATGTGTGTAGGTGACCAGCACGGTGCATTCCAACGTGCCGCTATTGTATTCACTAATTTCGTTGAGGTTGTGGTCCTCGTTGCTTAAGCTCCCTAATAAAAAGGCGACAATCCGCAGTTCCGAGCGCGTAAAACCATCGCCTATAGAATTATATATATAGGAAGAGTCTTTAAACCCGAACACCACATTACGTTTTCCAAAACCATTTTTTTCTTTATGCTTTTTTGGTCTTGTCAGGTTAACCCTTTCGACCCTAAAACACGCCAAAAGATGTTTCGCTAAATTCTCCCAACTAGATCAAAAATTTTTCATAACAACAGTTTAGGAGAACTTGGCTTTTCTTCTTCAGCAGTTGGGCTCTAATTGATCAATTACTATTTTTTTGGCTAAAAGGTTGTCCTAGCGAAAGGAGAGTTTCGAATTTTAAGGGCTAAATTCTTTCTTGAGCACAGTGCTCCAGTAGCCCAGCGTGTATCTCCGGTTTCCGTTGTGTTAAGCCGATAAAAGTCTTTGACTCCCCCTTGATAGGACACCAGAGACCTTAAGCACCAGGTGTCCGTGTTGCCAACCGGAAATCAAATATCAGTAGTTGACGCATACTT